>WNWK01017855.1:0-41408 GCA_009830355.1 Cherax destructor
AGAAAATCCCAGACCCTTCAAGAATCACAGTGTTGACAAGAATAATTTGTGTGTGCATTGGAAGGCTAACACCAAGGCATGGGTCACTACGGAGATTTTCAAGGAATGGGTGACTGGAGTGTTTGGCCCTAGTGTGAAGAAATACCTCTTGGAAAAGAAATTGCCACTCAAGTGCCTCCTGGTACTGGAAAATGCTCCTGCTCACCCTCACAACTTGGAAGTCTTTGTCTGACAAGTTCAATTTCATCAGAGTGAAGTTAATAATAATAATAATAATAATAATAATAATAATAATAATAATATTTTTATTTGGACATGATACAAAGAATTACATTTGGTTATTGAGATTACATGAGGTGTACATGCCAAAAGCCCCTAGTATGCAGGGCATTTTGGGCAGACTTAAAATTAACTTAAAACTAAATTGTAAGAATTTTTGTAGATAGTATACAATGAGTAAAGGTGAGTATTTAAGCTATGAAATTTGAACATAGTTTTGTACTTTTGTCTTCATTATAAAATTAATTAAATCAGATTAAACAAATTAAAGCAATAATAATAATAAAATAATAAAAAGTTATGGTTGATAATTTATAAAATAAGTAAAGTTGCATATCTAAGTTATAAAGTTTGAATATAAGTTGAACATATCAATTAATTGTAGCAATTTATTGCAGCAATGCAACTAATTGAGTGAGATAACAATTTAAAACAATTAATTGCATTGCAGTTAGTTTACGTGGTCATTATAATGTAAGTGTTGTGGGAATAATTAGCTAAGTAAGTATTATTCATAACAGGTTTTACATTCATTCATTCGTTCATTCATACATTACATTGACTTGAATAGTCAGATTTACGTTAAGTGATTATTCTACTTTGCTGGGAATGGTTGATATGGAGCAATTAGCTTTGGGTGAGAAGGTGGTTTTTAGCATCGTTTTGAATTGGGGTACAGGTAGGGTTTCTTTGGCAATGACAGGTAATGAATTCCAAATTTTCGTGCCTTTTATGTGCATTGAGTTTTTACATAGTGTTAGGTGGACACGGGGAACATCGAGGAGTTCTTGCCTCCTAACACCACTCCTCTCATCCAGCCCATGGACCAGCAGGTCATTGCAAACTTCAAGAAACTGTACACCAAAGCAGTGTTTCAGAAGTGCTTTGATGTGACCTCAGACACTGCATTGACCCTAAGAGAGTTCTGGAAAGATCACTTCAATATCGTGCATTGCATACGCCTTATAGGTAAGGCTTGGGAGGGAGTGACTTCCAGGACTTTGAACTCTGCTTGGAGACCATTGTTGCCAGGTTGTGTCCAACAGAGGGATTTTGAAGGATTTGAGGTTGACCCTGACCCTGACGACCCTGTGCCTGTTGTGGAAGATGTTGTGGCATTGGGGAACAGCCTGGGGTTGGAGGTGAGTGGTGAGGATGTGGAAGAGTTGGTGGAGGAGCACAGGGTAGAGCTAACAACTGAAGAGCTGCAAGAGCTTCATCTGGAACAGCAACAGACCACAGCTGAGGTTATTGCTTCAAAGGAGGGAGAGAGACAGAAGGAAGTGCCTTCTTCAGTGCTTATGGAGATGTGTACAAAGTGGAATGAGTTGCAGACATTTATTGAAAGACACCACCCTGAGCAAGCTGAAATGAGCCTTCTGTGCAGCCACTTCAGTGACAGAGCCATGTTGCACTTCAGGAAAGTGTTGAAAAGTCGCCAGAAACAGAGGACTGTGGATAGTTACTTCACCAGGAAGGGGTCTAGTGACTCTCAAGCTGGTCCTAGTGGCATTATAAGACCAAGAAGGGAAGTAACCCCAGAGAGGGACTTGTTACCTGAAGTCCTTTTGGAGGGAGATTCCCCTTCCAACCACTAACACCCTGCTCCAGTCATCATCTATATCTTCCAGATGCCTGCAAGTCTCTTCAATAAAGGTAAGTAAATGTTATTTATATTTTTTTTTTTTGGTGAATATTTTTTTGCGGAACGGATTAATTGTATTTACATTATTTCTTATGGGAAATAAGGCTTCGGATTACGAAAGATTCAGATTAAGTAATAGCTCCTGGAACAGATTAATTACGTTAACCGGGGTTCCACTGTATTTGGGAGTGGACATGTCAGCAGATGGGTCTATGAAGGATGAGGTGAATCATAGAATTGATGAGGGGAAAAGGGTGAGTGGAGCGGGTTATCTGTGCATTGTTCCAGTATGTTAATGTATTTCTCATCATTCTAGTGTACTGTACACGAGCGCCTCGCATATTCAGCACCCTCTTTTGTGTTCCATGTTTCCGCTGGCTTTCAATTGAGTTATTGTTCATTATGTTCAGTGCTTTTGCCATTTTCTGCCATTTTTGCACAACAGTTGCATAAGGGAAGGGCGACAGTTGCAGTGGTTTTTCATGCCTATTGAGCACTTAATATATGATAGTGTACACTTGTTATCAGGTGTTTTAGACACATACGATAATGAAAAAACACTCTTTTCCATCCACTGGTGATTTCTGCTTATTGAATGGGGTTGGGAATCTAAGAGCCATACAAATGGGGCCATCCTGTATATGATTACTCTCAAATATCCAAATATTAAGTTCCTCCTTTCATCATCTAGTACATCTAGTAGCAATCAGTGAAGAGGCAGGGCCAGGAGCTGTGACTTGACCCCTGCAACCACAAACACGTGAGTACCTTCATTTCTTAAGTTTTCAAAGCCATTGGTGTGCAGCTGAACCTAGTCACCAGAGTCTGTTAACCCTTTCAGGGTCGAGACCTCGATTCTTAACTCTCTCTCAGGGTCGAAACATTTTGAAAAAAAAAAAATTATTTTTTCTTATGAAATGATAGAACATCTTTTTCCGATCATAACGCCACCAAAAGTATGAAATTTGGTGAAAAACTAACGGAATTATGCTCTTGCAAAGTTAGCGGTATCGATATTTACGCATCGGCGTAAATTGGCCCATTTTGAGCCCTATTTTTGGCCAATTCTAATGTCTCAGTCTACGAAAATCATAGCTATTATTGTAGAATTCCATTTCTTCTATCGATTGATTACAAGAAGCCACCAATTTACCGATTTCAACTACCCAATAAAGCGGTCAGAAATTGGCAATATTGCCAATTTCACACAAATTTCAAAAGATGCCAATTTCAAAATAGGGTCCAGGATAAACAAGACAGACATTCCTGGCACTAAAATAACATTTTATCTGTTCATTAGTCACGTCTCAAGGCTCCTATTGCATTACTTTTGCTTTCCATTTTGAATTTTTATTCTCACAAAAAATTGAAGATTTTCTGTTATGTATACTACTGCAACATTGTATAAACAGTATAAATAATATCAGCGCACTTGTGCAAGAATATTAGACTACCCAGTTGGTGTGTATTGGACGCATGGCGTGATTTGTTTACTCTTGAACATCGGCCAAAATCAAACATTTTCGCTACTTTGCGCTCAGTTACAAGGTACTTGTCATCGTGAAACAGGTCAAAATTATCTCTATTTCTGTAATATATCATCCATTCTATCAAATGAAACTAAGAAAACGAGAATACAAGCATAAATACTATACGAAAATAGACTGCAAAGTCGCTGTTTTAAACCAAAAACACGGTCAGAGTTTTTTTTTCCTCATTATGCACTGTGTGGTGCAGGAATTTTTTTATACTGTGCACACTGACTGCACAGACCCATTCTCTCACATCTAGGCCTACCAGCCTGTTTCTGCTTGATTTGAGGGAGCTAGAATTTAGGCGTACTAGTACGTCAAACGCCCTGGTGCGTAAGCCGTACTAGTACGTCAAAAACCCTGAAAGGGTTAAATTATGGAGTGTTATCTCGTACCTTTAATCTTTGCTCCAGGTGTTTTGCAAAGTCATGGTCAGGCCAGTGAAGGTCACGGATAAATGACTGCAAAGCATCCAGCTTCCAGAAGAGGTCCTCCGATGTTGCACATCCATTTCTGTTAGGTAATGCTACAGTGAGCCACCTTATTAATAAATTACATTCATATATATCACAGAGAGTTCAGACTTTACCCTAAATTCATATACTCTATTGTACTACTATATATTATTATTAGCATTTACTATAAAAATTATTATTATTATTATGTATTATATTCACAAATGATCAATGTATTATTATAGCTATATAATGTTAATTAACAACCTTTGCATATACAGTGGTTTTTAAAATACCAGTTGTCTCCCACCAAAGTAGGGTGACCAAGAAAACACTTTCACTATCACTCACTCAATTACTGTCTTGCCAGAAACAATCTGACATGACAGTTCAGATAGCCCTCCAAGCTGGAAGATCCTCACCCCTCCTTCAGAATGCAGGCACTGTACTTCTCACCTTCACCATTCCTTCAGAGTGCAGGCACTGTATTTCCCACCCTTACCCTTCTTTCAGAGCACAGGCACTGTACTTTCCACCTTCACCCTTCCTTCAGAGTGCAGGCACTGTATGTACTTCCAGCCTTCACCCTTCCTTCAGAGTGCAGGCACTGTACTTCCCACCCTCACCCTTCATTCAGAGTGCAGGCACTGTAAGTACTTCCAACCTTCACCCTTCCTTCAGAGTGCAGGCACTGTATGTACTTCCAACCTTCACCCTTCCTTCAGAGTGCAGGCACTCTACTTTCCACCTTCACCCTTCCTTCAGAGTGCAGCCACTGTACTTCCCACCCTCACCCTTCCTTCAGAGTGCAGGCACTGTACCTTCCACCCTCACCCTTCCTTCAGAGTGCAGCCACTGTACTTCCCACCCTCACCCTTCCTTCAGAGTGCAGCCACTGTACTACCCACCTTCACCCTTCCTTCAGAGTGCAGGCACTGTACTTTCCACCTTCACCCTTCCTACAGAGTGCAGGCACTATACTTTCCACTTTCACCTTTCCTTCAGAGTGCAGGCACTGTACTTTCCACCTTCACCATTCCTTCAGAGTGCAGGCACTGTACTACCCACCTTCACCCTTCCTTTAGAGTGCAAGCACTGTACTACCCACCTTCACCCTTCCTTCAGAGTGCAGGCACTGTACTACCCACCTTCACCCTTCCTTCAGAGTGCAGGCACTGTACTACCCACCTTCACTCTTCCTTCAGAGTTCAGGCACTGTACTATCTACCTTCACCCTTCCTTCAGAGTGCAGGCACTGTACTACCTACCTTCACCCTTCCTTCAGAGTTCAGGCACTGTACTACCCACCTTCACCCTTCCTTCAGAGTGCAGGCACTGTACTACCTACCTTCACCCTTCCTTCAGAGTTCAGGCACTGTACTACCCACCTTCACCCTTCCTTCAGAGTGCAGGCACTGTACTACCCACCTTCACCCTTCCTTCAGAGTTCAGGCACTGTACTATCTACCTTCACCCTTCCTTCAGAGTGCAGGCACTGTATTTCCCACCCTTAACCTTCTTTCAGAGTGCAGGCACTGTACTTTCCACCTTCACCCTTCCTTCAGAGTGCAGGCACTGTACGTACTTTCAACCTTCACCCTTCCTTCAGAGTGCAGGCACTGTACTTCCCACCCTCACTTTTCCTTCAGAGTGCAGGCACTGTACTTTCCACCTTCACCCTTCCTTCAGCGTGCAGGCACTACTTTCCACCTTCACCCTTCCTTCAGAGTGCAGGCACTGTACTACCCACCTTCAACCTTCTTTTAGAGTGCAAGCACTGTACTACCCACCTTCACCCTTCCTTCAGAGTGCAGGCACTGTACTACCCACCTTCACCCTTCCTTCAGAGTGCAGGCACTGTACTACCTACCTTCAGAGTGCAGGCACTGTACTACCCACCTTCACCCTTCCTTCAGGGTGCAGGCACTGTACTACCCACCTTCACCCTTCCTTCAGGGTGCAGGCACTGTACTACCCACCTTCACCCTTCCTTCAGAGTGCAGGCACTGTACTACCTACCTTCAGAGTGCAGGCACTGTACTACCCACCTTCACCCTTCCTTCAGGGTGCAGGCACTGTACTACCTACCTTCACCCTTCCTTCAGAGTGCAAGCACTGTACTACCTACCTTCACCCTTCCTTCAGGGTGCAGGCACTGTACCTACCTTCACCCTTCCTTCAGAGTCCAGGCACTGTACTACCCACCTTCACCCTTCCTTTAAAGTGCAGGCACTGTACTACCTACCTTCACCCTTCTTTCAGAGTGCAGGCACTGTACTACCCACCTTCACCCTTCCTTCAGAGTGCAGGCACTGTACTACCTACCTTCACCCTTCCTTCAGAGTGCAGGCACTTTACTACCCACCTTCACCCTTCCTTCAGAGTGCAGGCACTGTACTACCCACCTTCCCCCTTCCTTCAGAGTTCAGGCACTGTACTATCTACCTTCACCCTTCCTTCAGAGTACAGGCACTGTACTTCTCACCTTCACCCTTCCTTCAGAGTGCAGGCACTTTACTACCCACCTTCACCCTTCCTTCAGAGTGCAGGCACTGCACTTCCTGCCTGGGGATCAACCACAGCCAACCACCTTAAACCTTTAATAACCCAACAAAAAGCTGCTGTGTAGATGATTACCAGCTCCTGTGCTAGACAGCACACCCCACCACTTTTCAGAAACCTAAACCTGCTAAATATACAAAACATACACTCATATTATTGTGCCTACTACACATGCAGAACATTAAACTTCAATATAAACCCTCCACTTAAACTTCTCCTTGATAGCTACAACAGAATGCACAGACACAATACAAGGCATAAGGCACTCTTCAACATCCCTTGTGTAAAAATGCAATGCACATAAAGGGCCCGAAGATCTAGAACTCTCTTCCGGAATCGGTAAAGGATCCCCTGACTACTTATAAATTTAGGACTTTGCTTAAAAATCATCTCATCTCTCGATACTAACTAAACCAACTTCTAATCAGTTATTATATTATATTATATGATGTCTAGTCTATTAAACATCTACCAATCCATGAAATATTACTGCTTGAACCATTAATTGTAATATTGTTTTTATTATGTGCAACTTCAAGATTGTTATTCTTACAAACCTCCACCTTGACTACCTCGCATTAGTATCAAGATAAATAAAGATTTTAATAAAAGTTAACCACTCTTCTATTTGCCTTCACTCACTTCTGTTTAACATGATCACACAAGAGTGTTGGATGTCCAAGCCTCTGGCACTCAAAACTTTCTGGGATGACTCATACACCTTCTCTCCAGCCCAGATTTATACACCCTCCTAGGCATCCTATTTTGCTCCATCCTCTCTAAATGTTCAAACCACCTCAACAGTTCCTCCTCAGCCCTTTTAATAATACTTTAAGTAACCCCACACCTTCTAATCTTTAAGCTCAAAATTCTCTGCATAATATTTATTACACACAATGCCCTCAAACATGACATTTCTATTTTCTCCAGCCTTCTTTTCACTGTAAAATTTAAGACCCCATGCTTCACTCCCATATATTAGTGTTCGTACCATTATATTCTAATAAATTCTTCTTTCTACCTCCACAGATAAAGTTCTTAGTCTCTACAAATGCCTCAATGCACCACCCATCTTTTTTTCCCTCTTCAGTTCTATGATTCACCTCATCTTACACAAACCACTTTACTGATAAGTCTACTCCCACATTTACTGAGCTTCCTTCACACTCCCTCCCTCCAATCTCTCACTGCCTAGATTTTGTAACTCTTACCTACGTTCACTCTTAATTTCCCTTTTTTATACCCTCACAAATTCCTCTACCAGCTGTTGCAACTTTTCTTCAGAATCTCCCAAAAGAGCATTAACTGGAAAAAAAATAACTGTGACAACTCCCACTCTGTATTAAATTTGTTGTCTATTAATCCCATACCTCTTCCCAACATCCTAGCATTCACCTCTTTTATAGCCCCATCTATATTTTAAACATCCATGGTGACATCACACATCCCTGTTAAATGCCTATTTTCACTGGAAAATAATTCCCTTTCTCCTCCATATCGTAACCTGAGCCTCACTATCCACATAAAAACTTTTTACTGCTTCTAGTAACCTAACACATATTTCATACATTTGCAACATCTGAAACACTGCTCCCCCAGCCACTCTATCATATGCCTTCTCTAAATCCAACAAAAAGTTCCTTACCTATATGTTTTTAGTACAGCACTGTTTATTTATATGCTTCAATATAAACACCTGGTCTACACATCCCTTACCACTTCTAAAACCTTTTTGTTCTTCTGCAATCCTCTGTTTTATCTTAATTCTTCAATAACAACTCTACGATACACTTTACTCGGTATGCTTAAATAACGAGTTCATTACCCAAATAATTTTTGAACTCTTATTTGTCCCCTTTTTCCTTATACAAAAGAATTATGCTCTGTGTCAATCCTTTTGGCATCCTCTCTCTTTAATGTTTATGTTGAACAAATGCACCAACCACTCCAAAACATCCCCAATTGCCTTCAACATTTCTGTCTTGACACCATCTATCCCAGTTACTTTACCCACTTTCAGTCTACCCACTTCCTCACATACTTCCTCCCTACACTTACATCTGGCTCTTTTTGACTCTTACAAGAGATTGCATCTCCTTGCCCAATGAATGAAATCACTGCCTCCCTTTCTTCATTAACATTTAACGATTCCTTAACATAATAATAATAATAATAATAATAATAATACAGTCATACCTCGGTTAACGATATTAATCCGTCAGAGAGGGCATATCTTTAGCCGAAACAATCGTTAGCCGAATCAATTTTCCCCATAAGAAATAATGGAAATAAATTTAATCCGTCCAAGACTTCCAAAAGTAGTTAAATAAAATATTTTTTAGAACTTTTTGACATTAAATAATACACAATTTAATGAACAATAAATAAATACACATGTAAATATTATACAATAACATGTCACTTACATTTATTGAAGAGTTGTTGATGTGTGGAGGATGGGAGGAGGGAAGAAGGTGGAGTAGTATGCTAGTGTTTGGAAGGGGAATCCCCTTCCATTAACACTGCAGGTACCAAGTTCTTTTCTGGGGTTACTTCCCTTTTTCTTTGAATGCCACTAGGACCAGCTTGAGAGTCACTGGACCTCTTTCTAACAATAAATCTGTCCAGGGAGCTCTGTATATGGCGATTCTTTAACACATCCCTGAAATGACACACCACTGTGTCATTGTACAGGTTGCCAGCACGGCCTGCAACAGCATGGTTAGGGTGATATTCATCCATAAAGCCTTGCACCCTGCTCCACATTCCACAAATCTCCTTAATCACTTTAGAAGGCACCTTCTTCCATCTCTGTTCCACCTCCTCCTCCTCTGAACTATTGTCCTGACCTCTGGTCTCTTGTTCCAGTTGCTGTTGAAGCTCTTGCAGATCTTCAGTGGTTAGCTCTTCCTTGTGCTCCTCCACCAACTGTTCCACATCCTCACCACTCACCTCTAACCCCATAGACTTGCCCAATTCCACAATTTCTTCCACAACAGGCTCAGGCTCAGGCTCAGGGTTCTGAGGCTCAGCCCCAAAACCTTCAAAATCCCTCTCTAGGACACAGTCTGGCCACAATTTTCTCCAGGCAGAGTTCAAAGTCCTGGTAGTCACTCCCTCCCAAGCCTTACCTATAAGGTTTACACAATGCAGCATATGGAAATGGTTTTTCCAAAAGTCTCTTAGGGTTATATTCATGTCTGTGGTCACATCAAAGCACTTTTAAAACATTGCTTTGGTGTAGAGTTTTTTAAAGTTGCAAATGACCTGCTGGTCCATGGGCTGGAGGAGAGGAGTGGTATTAGGGGGCAAGAACTTCACTTTGATGAATTTAAACTCCTCCACAATTTTCTCTACCAAGTTTGGAGGATGACAAGGAGCATTGTCCATTATCAGGAGGCACTTAAGTGGCAAATTATTGTCCAATAGATATTTCTTCACACTGGGGCCAAACACGCCATTGAACCACTCTAAGAAAATGTCCTTTGTGACCCATGCCTTTCTGTTAGATTTCCACATCACACACAAGTTAGACTTGCTGACACCGCATCTGCCAAACACTCGGGGATTTTCAAAAAGATACACCAGTAAAGGCTTCACTTTGCAATCACCACTGGCATTAGCACAAAGCATCAAAGTTAGCCTGTCTTTCATAGGCTTATGTCCTGGCTGTGCCTTTTCTTCCTGAGTAATGAAGGTCCTGTTGTGCATTTTCTTCCAAAACAGGCCTGTTTCATCACAATTAAACACTTGTTGGGGGAGGAATTTTTCAGCCTCTATGTACTCCTGGAATTCAGGCACATATTTTTCAGCCGCAGCAATTTTGTCAGAACTGGCTGCCTCACCATGCCTCACAACACTATGTATGCCACTTCGATTCTTAAATTTGTGAAACCAGCCTCTGCTGGCTTTAAATTCGCTCACTTCAGCACTCGTTGCAGGCATTTTCTTAACGAGATCTTCATGCAACTGCCTTGCTTTTTCACATATTATTGCTTCCGAAACAGTATCTCCTGCTAACTGTTTCTCGTTGATCCACACCAACAACAACCTTTCCACATCTTCCAGCACTTGTGGTCTCTGTTTTGTGAACACAGATGAACCTATGCAACAACAGCTTCCTTGATTTTACTTGTATTTTTCTTGGCCACAATGGTAGCGATGGTAGAAAAGGCTTTACCATACAGCCTGGCCAGCTCACTGATACGCACTCCACTTTCATATTTTTCTATTATCTCCTTCTTCAGTTCTATCATATTTCTGTTCCTCTTTGCCACAGGCTTACCACTAGGAGCTTTCCTTGGACCCATGGTAGCTTATTTAGCAGTTGCAAGCACTAAAAACAGTGGAATAATGACAATATACTGGTATGAATGCGTGGGTGGAGTGGGTGGTGGTCGCTCTCGCTTGTAAACAATAGCACACTGACGCTCCCTGGAGTGCGCGCTCAGCTGGGCGCCACGCGGACACGTCCGGTACGAATGTCGCTACATGAAGCAAGCATCGTTACCCGCAATCATTTTTTTTACGTTATAAATATCGTTACCCGAAACTTTCATTAACTGACAGCATCATTAACCGAGGTATGACTGTAATAATAATAATAATAATAATAATAATAATAATAATAATAATAATATATCTTTATTTACTACAAGTACAGTGGTACCTCGAGTTACGATATTTTTTCGTTCGAGAATGCTGTTCAAGTGCCATTACCAAACGAATTTATCCCCATAAGGAATAATGTAAAATAGACTAGTCCTTTCACACCCCCAAAAATATACTTACAAAAGCATTTAAAAAAATAAACTTACATAAAAGGGCGATTTTGGGGACCATCGTAACTCGAGGTACCACTGTACATGTACAAGGTATAAAGACCATAGCTGACATCAATGACATACTACTATGTATATAGAAAACCGCTTGTTATGCTGAGCATTTCGGGCAAATTAGGTTAGTTTTTGTCCCAGGATGCAACCCACACCAGTCGACAAACACTCAGGTACACATTTTACACTGATGGGTGAACAGGAACAGCAGGTTTCTTATGGAAACATGTCCCTAATGTTTTCCAGCCGTACCAGAGGAGAATCGAACCCCAGACCTCAGTGTGTGAGCTGAGTATGCTAGCGATCGAGCTACGGGACACCTTAATCTTTCCAACTTTCCAGTAACTTCACCTGTCCTTCTAATGGCTCCCCTCTTTGTTTTTTAACTAGTAAATTTATTTATTCCATAGGCTCTCACAACTTATTAACTTACTCCAAAACTTTTTCTTATTCTCAGAAAATTTGTTGATAAAACCTCACCCACTCTCTCCTTGATTCTACTTTTGCACTAAATCACTCCTGTTTTACTCTATATATATTCTGCCTTTCTTGTATGACTTCTACATTGTAAAAAACTTTCACATCAAATCAAAATCCTTACACATTTCTTTACCTCATTTGCATCAATCGCTCCTACCCTTCCATATCCACCCTCCTATCCCACAAACTTTTGCTGAACTTTCTAACACTACACTTTTAAATCTACTCTATACCTCTTTGACCCACTCTTCATTACCTTTACTCTCTCTAGACAGCATTTCTCCCTATAGTTGCCCCATCGACTGGTGGCTTAAGCTCTCGCTTCACATGGTGAGGGTCCGGGTTCAATTCCCGACAAGGGTAGAAACATTGGGAGTGTTTCTTTACACTGGTTGTCTATGTTCCCCATCAGTAAAATGGGAACCTGGGTGTTAGTGGACTGGTGTGGGACAAAACTGACCTAATTTGCCTGAAATGCTCTGCATAACAAGCGGCTTTCTATATACTAGTAGTATGTCACTGATGTCAGGTAGGCCTGTATACCTTGTATATGTACTTGTAGAAATAAAGAATTTTTTTTTTTTCAACAAGTCGGCCGTCTCCCACTGAGTCAGGGTGACCCAAAAAGAAAGAAAATCCCCAAAAAGAAAATACTTTCATCATCATTCAACATTTTCACCTCACTCATACATAATCACTGTCTTTGCAGAGGTGCTCAGATGTGACAGCTGAGAATAAGTCCCTCCCAACTGTCACTATCCCAGACCCTTCCTTTAAAGTGCAGGCATTGTACTTCTCATTTCCAGGACTCAAGTCCAACTAAATCAATTAACTGGTTTCCCTGCTCACTCCAACAGCTCGTCAGGTCACAAAAACCATTCATCTCCATTCACTCCTATCTAACAGGCTCACACATGCTTGCTGGAAGTCCAAGCCCCTTGTCCACGAAACCTCCTTTACCCCCTCCCTCCAACCTTTTCGAGGACAACCCCTACCCCGCCTTCCTTCCCCTACAGATTTATACGCTCTCCAAGTCATTCTACTTTGATTCATTCTCTCTAAATAACCAAACCACCTCAACAACCCCTCTTCAGCCCTCTGACATATACTTTTAGTAAATCCACACCACCTAATTTCCACACTTCAAATTTTCAGCATAATATTTACACCACACATTGCCCTTAGACAGGACATTTCCACTGCCTCCAGCCGCCTCCTCGCTGCAGCATTTGCAACCCATGCTTCACACCCATATAAGAGTGTTGGTACCACTATACTTTCGTACATTCCCTTCTTTGCCTCCATGGATAACGTTTTTTGTCTCCACAGATACCTCAACGCACCACTCACCTTTTTTCCTTCATCAATTCTATGGTTAACCTCATCCTTCATAAACCCATCTGCTGACAAGTCAACTCCCAAATATCTGAAAACATTCACTTCTTCCATAATCCCTCTCTCCAATGTGATATCCAATTTTTCTTTATTTAAATCATTTGATACCCTCATCACCTTACTCTTATCTATGTTCACTTTCAACTTTTTACCTTTACACACCTCCCAAACTCGTCCACTAACCTTTGCAACTTTTCTTTAGAATCTCCCATAAGCACAGTATCATCATCAAAAAGTAACTGCGTCAACTCCCATTTTGCATTAAATTCCCCATAATTTAATCCCACCCCTCTCCCCCACACCCTAGCATTTACTTCTTTTACAACCCCATCTATAAATATATTAAACAACTATGGTGACATTACACATCCCTGTCTAAGACCTACTTTTACCGGGAAGTAATCTCCCTCTCTCCTACCCACCCTAACCTGAGCCTCACTATCATTATAAAAACTTTTTACAGCCTTCAGCAACTTACTACCTATTCCATATACAGTGGTACCTCGAGTTACGATATTTTTTCGTTCGAGAATGCTGTTCAAGTGCCATTACCAAACGAATTCATCCCCATAAGGAATAATGTAAAATAGACTAGTCCTTTTACACCCCCAAAAATATACTTACAAAAAGCATTTAAAAAAATAAACTTACATAAAAGGGCGATTTTGGGGACCATCGTAACTCGAGGTACCACTGTACTTGCAACATTTGCCACATTGCTCCCCTATCCACTCTATCACATGCCTATTCTAAATCCATAAATGCAATGAAAACTTCCCTACTTTTATCTAAATACTGTTCACATATATGCTTCAATGTAAATACTTGATCTACACATTCCCTACCCACTCTAAAGCCTCCTTGCTCATCTGCAATCCTACTCTCTGTCTTACCTCTAATTCTTTCAATAATAACCCTACCGTACACTTTACCTGATATACTCAGTAAACTTATTCCCCTATAATTCTTACAATCTCTTTTATCCCCCTTTCCTTTATATAAAGGAACTATACATGCTCTCTGCCAATCCCTAGGTACCTTCCCCTCTTTCATACATTTATTAAACAAAAATACCAACCACTCCAACACTATATCCCCCCTGCTTTTAACATTTCTGTCATGATCCCGTCAGTTCCAGCTGCTTTACCACCTTTCATTCTACTTAATGCCTCATGCACCTCCCCCACACTCACATCCTGCTCTTCTTCACTCCTAAACGATGTTATACCTCCCTGGCCAGTGCATGAAATTACCGCCTCCCTTTTTTCATCGACATTTAAAAGTTTCTCAAAATATTCAAGCCATCTACCCAATACCTCCAGCTCCCCATCTACTAACTCCCCTACTCTGTTTTTAACTGACAAATCCATTCGTTCCCTGGGCTTTCTTACCTTGTTTATCTCACTCCAAAATTTTTTCTTGTTTTCAGCAAAATTTCTTGACATAGCCTCTTCCATTCTTATATATGCTCTTCTTTTGCACTCTCTCACCACTCTCTTCACCTTTCTTTTACTCTCCATATACTCTGCTCTTCTATTAACACTTCTGTTTTGTAAAAACCTCTCATAAGCTACCTTTTTCTCTTTTATCACACCCTTTACTTCTTCATTCCACCACTCACTCCTCTTTCCTCCTGCACCCACCCTCCTATAGCCACAAACGTCTGCCCCACATTCTAATACTGCATTTTTAAAACTATCCCAACTCTCTTCAACCCCCCCACTACTCATACTTGCACTAGCCCACCTTTCTGCCAATAGTTGCTTATATCTCACCCTAACTTCCTCCTCCCTTAGTTTATACACTTTTACCTCTCTCTTACTTGCTGTTGCCATTTTCTTTTTGTCCCATCTACCTTTTACTCTAATTGTAGCTAAAACTAAATCATTTTTTTTTTCAACAAGTCGGCCGTCTCCCACCGAGGCAGGGTGACCCAAAAAGAAAGAAAATCCCCAAAAAGAAAATACTTTCATCATCATTCAACACTTTCACCACACTCATACATAATCACTGTCTTTGCAGAGGCGCTCAGATACGACAGCCGAGAATAGTCCCTCCCAGCTGTCACTATCCCAGACCCCTCCTTTAAAGTGCAGGCATTGTACTTCCCATTTCCAGGACTCAAGTCCAACTAAATCAATTAACTGGTTTCCCTGAATCCCTTCACAAAATGTTACCCTGCTCACACTCCAACAGCTCGTCAGGTCCCAAAAGCCATTCGTCTCCATTCACTCCTATCTAAAACGCTCACACATGCTTGCTGGAAGTCCAAGCCCCCCGCCCACAAAACCTCCTTTACCCCCTCTTTCCAACCTTTTCTAGGACGACCCCTAACCCGCCTTCCTTCCCCTACAGATTTATACGCTCTCCAAGTCATTCTACTTTGATCCATTCTCTCTAAATGACCAAAACCACCTCAACAACCCCTCTTCAGCCCTCTGACAAATACTTTTAGTAACTCCACACCTTCTCCTAATTTCCAAATTCTGAATTTTCTGCATAATATTTACACCACACATTGCCCTTAGACAGGACATCTCCACTGCCTCCAGCCTCCTCCTCGCTGCAGCATTTGCAACCCATGCTTCACACCCATATAAGAGTGTTGGTACCACTATACTTTCGTACATTCCCTTCTTTGCCTCCATGGATAACGTTTTTTGTCTCCACAGATACCTCAACGCACCACTCACCTTTTTTTCCTTCATCAATTCTATGGTTAACCTCATCCTTCGTAAACCCATCCGCTGACACATCAACTCCCAAATATCTGAAAACATTTACTTTTTCCATAATACCTCTCTCCAATGTGATATCCAATTATTCTTTATTTAAATCGTTTGATACCCTCATCACCTTACTCTTATCTATGTTCACTTTCAACTTTCTACCTTTACACACCCTCCCAAACTCGTCCACTATTCTTTGCAACTTTTCTTTAGAATCTCCCATAAGCACAGTATCATCAGCAAAAAGTAACTGTGTCAACTCCCATTTTGCATTTAATTCCCCATAATTTAATCCCACCCCTCTCCCCAACACCCTAGCATTTACTTCTTTTACAACCCCATCTATAAATATATTAAACAACCATGGTAACATTACACATCCCTGTCTATGACCTACTTTTACCGGGAAGTAATCTCCCTCTCTCCTACACACCCTAACCTGAGACTCACTATCCTCATAAAAACTCTTTACAGCCTTCAGTAACTTACTACCTATTCCATACACTTGCAACATTTGCCATATTGCTCCCCTATCCACTCTATCATATGCCTTTTCTAAATCCATAAATGCAATGAAAGCTTCTCTACCTTTATCTAAATACTGTTCACATATATGCTTCACTGTAAACACTTGATCTACACATCCCCTACCCACTCTAAAGCCTCCTTGCTCATCTGCAATCCTACTCTCTATCTTACCTCTAATTCTTTTAATAATAACCCTGCCATACACTTTACATGGTATACTCAGTATACAATCTCTTTTATCCCCCTTCCCTTTATATAAAGGAACTATACATGCTCTCTGCCAATCCCTAGGTACCTTCCCCTCTTTCATACATTTATTAAACAAAAATACCAACAACTCCAACACTATATCCCCCCATGCTTTTAACATTTCTGTCATGATCACGTCAGTTCCAGCTGCTTTACCCCTTCATTCTACGTAATGCCTCACGCACCTCCCCCACACTCACATCCTGCTCTTCTTCACTCCTAAACGATGTTGTACCTCCCTGGCCAGTACATGAAATTACCGCCTCCCTTTTTTCATCGACATTCAAAAGTTTCTCAAAATATTCCCGCCATCTACCCAATACCTCCAGCTCCCCATCTACTAACTCCCCTACTCTGTTTTTAACTCACAAATCCATTCGTTCCCTAGGCTTTCTTACCTTGTTTATCTCACTCCAAAAATTTTTCTTGTTTTCAGCAAAATTTCTTGACAGAGCCTCTCCCATTCTTTCATCTGCTCTTCTTTTGCACACTCTCACCACTCTCTTCACCTTCTTTTACTCTCCATATACTCTGCTCTTCTATTAACACTTCTGTTTTGTAAAAACCTCTCATAAGCTACCTTTTTCTCTTTTATCACACCCTTTACTTCTTCATTCCACCACTCACTCCTCTTTCCTCCTCCACCCACCCTCCTATAGCCACAAACTTCTGCCCCACATTCTAATACTGCATTTTTAAAACTATCCCAACTCTCTTCAACCCCCCCACTACTCATACAGTGGTACCTCGGTTAAAGATATTTTTTCGTTCCAGAATGCTGCTCAAGTGCCATTACCAAACGAATTTATCCCCGTAAGGAATAATGTAAAATAGACTAGTCCTTTTAGACCCCAAAAAATACACTTACAAAAGCATTTAAAAAATAAACTTACATAAAAGGATGAGTTTGGGGACCATCGTAAACCGAGGTACCACTGTACTTGCACTAGCCTACCTTTCTGCCAATAGTTGCTTATATCTCACCCTAACTTCCTCCTTCCTTAGTTTATACACTTTTACCTCTCTCTTACTTGCTGTTGCCATTTTCTTTTTGTCCCATCTACCTTTTGCTCCAACTGTAGCTACAACTAAATAATGATCCGATATATCCGTTGCTCCTCTATAAACATGTACATGCTGAAGCCTACCCATCAACCTTTTATCCACCAATACATAATCTAACAAACTACTTTCCTTACATGCTATATCATACCTGGTATACTTATTTATCCTCTTTTTCATAAAATATGTATTACTTATTACCAAACCTCTTTCTACACATAGCTCAATTAACGGTTCCCCATTTACATTTACCCCTGGCACCCCAAATTTACCTACTACTCCCTCCACAACATTTTTACCCACTTTAGCATTAAGATCCCCAACCACAATTACTCTCTCACTTGGTTCAAAACTCCCCATGCACTCACTCAACATTTCCCAAAATCTCTCTCTCTCCTCTACTCTTCTCTCTTCTCCAGGTGCATAAACACTTACTATAACCCACTTTTCACATTCAACCTTTATTTTACTCCACATAATCCTTGAATTTATACATTTATAATCCCACTTTGCCTGTCATAACTGATTATTCAACATTATTGCCACTCCTTCTTTAGCTCTAACTCTATTTGAAACTCCTGACCTAATCCCATTTATTTCTTCCCACTGAAACTCTCCTACCCCCTTCATCTTTGTCTCACTTAAAGCCAGGACATTTCCCTCTTACTCACCGATTTCATTTGCCCTGCATCCCATCTACTCTCACTGTAGCTACAGCTAATGATCTGATATATCTGTTGCCACTCTACTACACCAGCATCTACAAGTCTACCCATCAACCTTTTATCTGCTGATACAGAGTCTAACAAACTGCTTTCATATCTCACGTACAGTGATACCCCAAGTTTCGTACTTTATTCGTTCCAGAATGCTGTTCGAGTGCTGTTACCAAACGAATTTGTTCCCATAAGAAATAATGTAAATTAGATTAGTCCGTTTCAGACCCCCAAAAATACACTTACAAAAGCACTTACAATATACACTTACATAATTGTTCGAGTTGGGAGCAGTACGAAACTCGAGGGTTCACTGTACTTACTAAATAATTTTATAAGAAAGCTGACTGTATCCTGGTTACTATGACTCTCCATTCTACATTACATAGACAGTTACTTTTCACTTTTATTATACACCATATCCATTCTACGTGCAATACCACACAATACCACACTTGCCGTCACAAAATTCACTTGTATTCAAGTTGCTACACTGAAAAATCAAGCTTTTATATGCAAAATGTTAGTATGAAAGTACCGAGTGCCAATAATTAATAACAGTAATCATCTATGTAATCTACTTCCCTGATAATAAACAAATCTAAATCACATTTTTAAAAAAATAAACGGTAGGGTTGTTATATATTTTCCTTTGAATTGTACTTTTACCCTGTAACAAGATACTTTTACAATGAACTAAGTATTTGTCTGAACAGTCTATGATATATGAATTTAACCACTGGAAGAATATACAAAATTTATTAGATTCTATTTCTGTACAAATTACTTTTACTAGATATTTTTAATTAACATAACTTTGATTTCATATTTAAGGCTGAAACAATATTTAAATGCTTAAATTATAGAAATGTAATGCTGTACTATAATTATTATTATAACTTAGCCTGATGTGATATAATTAACATATGTAGAGACCTTGAAGAAAAACAAAGGTACAGGGTAGCAAGACTGCAAAGGTTTACATACAGTGAGGTTTTTCTGAAAATGAACCTCGTATCCTAAAGAAAATATTTATTAGTCTCTCAAGAGTTTTGCATCTGCTAAAGTTTTAATTATATCAAAGAACTACGTACTGGAGGCCGTTGTTCCTACATGTCCTGAGTATGCAGTTCTACTTAAAAGAAAAATGCTAAAGTCTGCCATTCTATGTGCATATTTATTGAAAATATACACTCTATCAGTGTATGCAATAAGCGACTAGGATATGTAAATTTCTATTAATATCTAAGAAAAAGGCAAGCAAACATGAAAATATATAATAGGTTAAGATTAACCAGGTATCTGAATTTTAACAAGTCTGTTTCTAGCAACTGTCATAATATGAGAAAAGATAACTTGTTTAAAATTCCTGAAACTGGTATTGTACATGATTTATACCACATTGGATCACGTGGAACTCTTGGTGATCCTTGCTGCTAGGACATTAATTAGTACATATTTGCTAACCCTAGAAACTAGGAATGGGTAAAATTCCAGTAGCGTGCATCTAAGGAGGCCTGTCATCATATAGTATATGGCCTTTACTTGATCTCTACTGTCTTGCCTCAATTGAACTCGTCCAAATTTCCAAATGCATTTTATAAGTTAACATGAAGGAAGGTATGTAATTTATTTATAACAATTCATGAAAATTATAGTTTAGTTATTTATTCTTGATCATCTTTATTAAGAAACTAAAAACAGATATATTTTTTTTATAATTTTGCTTTGACCAGTCATTGTAGGAGTTCCTACTTTCTGAAGAATAAGTTAAATATTTTTTATGAAAATTTACCGTCTTCGTGTTTACCACTCATAATTCTGTATGGTTCTTTAGTTTAGGATAGTTTAAGTTACATATGGAAATCTGTCCCACTTAAATAAAGCAATACAGTTTACTTTCTGAGGCTTGACCGAAGAATATAAACATTAACTTGATCAGTCTATAATATTTGTGACTTTATAGCCAGTTTTGTTGCAAACGATGATAATTTGCAAGATAGCTGCTGCATCTCTAGCGATCAGCAACTTCGAATAATGAATATCTCAATAATCTAAATTTCAGATATTAAGCATAATCCAGAACTGCTGCATTTATAAGGAGGGTTACTTATGTATGCAGCCCCTCTTGCTAGAATATTTAAATGCTACAAAAACTGTCAAGCAACAGAAAGAATCTATGTAAATAAATCATTGAGCAATTCCTTCTAAGGTAAAGGATTGTTTTGTTGAAGGATCATGTTTTATATCTTCTAGATTCAGGCCATTCCTTCTGACAGGCTTCCGGAGGCTACCTGGCGAGGGCCACTGGATCCACTTTTTTGGGGGGTTCCGAGTCCGATGGAGATGGAGGGTTCCTTTAGGGAGATGGTAGAAAGATGCAGGTTTCATTTAAGAGGAATGATACAGTATGAGGGGGATTTCCTTCAAGGATTGAAAATGTAACTCACCACACAGAAGGTTAAAGATAGACAAAGAGCATTTAAGAACGTGTACGTATAGCCAAAAGTTTAACTGGAAAGATGTGGATGACAAACAAGAAAATCACTGATGGTGAACTACTACAGAAATAAGACTGGGATTATGAAACAAACAAAATGGGGCAGGATATAATAAAAACAATAAATAACAGTTTTAAGAAAGTGGTGCAATAACTTTGAGGAATAAAGGAAAACAGTTATTACAAATGACTAACAGCTAAGATAATCCTTAAATATTCTAATCATGCATTGTGATGGATGATGTTTGCATTAATGGATATACAGTGAACTCCTGCTTATCCGGATCTTGCTGGACCAGAATGCAGGTAGCAACAATGTCCAATCTGGTTATGGTGGCTCATTAATCTGGATGTCATCCCTTTCACAGGAAGACACCCTGGTAATCCGGCTTTGCATATACAGAGACAAACATAAGAAAATTCAACCAACACTAAAAAAAAAAGGAAAATAAGAAATAAGACTTATTATAAAATAATAACTGTTATTGTTACAAATGTATTATTTCCCTCCCAAAATGCCACAAATACAGTAAATGTAATAGTAATAGATATATGGCAGCTTAATGTATTTATGTTGGGTTGGTACAGCAATTACTGTAAAATGTTAACCATCAGTATTTCAAGGATGATTTGCAGTTGTGAATCTCATCTTCACATTAATACAATCACATTTTACAATGATTTCATAAAAATTCATAAGGAAAAAATTGCCAAATAAATACACTTTGCTCCTCAACACATTTTTCTATTTTTAAATTCAAAATCAGAACTATAGTAAATAAAGAGATGTCTAATTAGAAAGCTGTCCTATATTTGCACACTTATTTACACTTAACGCCACTAAGTGAGATGCAGTTAAGTCGGAATTTTGCAAATCATTCATAAAATTTATTACTGCCTTGCATCATTGAGTTCACCAAACTGAATTTAAAAATTCCTTACAAAAACAACATTTACTTTCACGACACCGGAATTTCATTTCATGAGGTGTGATGAGAGTGTGATCTCATTTTCATGAACCCCTTGTGGTGTCCGGTCTTCCTGTAATAACACTGACTTGTATCTGCAAGGTCGCCAGATCGAATCTCTATACTACTTATAAAAAAAAAAACACTTGCTTTCAAGAAATTTCATTTGAAGGTATGACGGATCTTGTTATTGTGAACACCGCAAAGTGTCAATTCTTGTAAAAATGTGATCTGGGCTGAAGTTTCTGACCTAGTTCCTAGACCTGACTTCCATTGTGTGACTTGAGTCAGGCAACCTGTGTGTATATTTAATGCAACGTAGTGTCATAAGCTTTTCCTCTATAAATAACTGAGATACTCGATTGGTTATCAGCAAAGGCATCGAAGACTTATCTAATGAGATGAATTAAGCAGTCAGTGGTGGAATGACTCTTTCCAAAACTAAATTAATGAAAGGAGACAAAGTTTTGAATTTCTAAGTACCACAATTAGCCAAGCGTTCCAGCAACTTACAGTGGTGGTAAGAGTGATGGATCTATAATGGGAGGTGTCATGGATCAAGGGATCTGGATTTTGAAAAGGTAGAACTACAGCTGTTTTCCAATGAAGGGGCATAACCCCTTTGAACCAAATATGATTGAAAAAGTGCAAGTGGAAAAGTAGTGCTGAAGAATGTAAGGATTAAAACATATGGATATGGATGCTATAAGGCCTAGCTGATGTTGGTTAGCACAAGGATAGCATTGATGGGAGTTCATGAAGCATGAAGGGAATGTTGTGATGTTCAACAGTGTGAGATTTGAAGTTTTCTTGAAGTCCATTTCAGGTTTTGTCTCTTCAATAAATGCTGATATGTCCTCAATCATTTCTGTTATCAGGATAATAACAGGTAACATGATGCAAGAGGCAGAAGATGAAAATGCAGTGGAGATGGGAGATAAATTAGCAGCTGTCAAAATAGGAAGAGGCTGTGAAAAGTTTAGTTGTCTTCTGAGATGGAGGGGTTTGTGTGGGTACAAGTAAAGAAGGGCAAGTATGTGGGGGAATGAATATATTTCTGCAATTGTAAAGAGATGTAGGAGGAGTCATTGGTTGAGATAAACTATTAAGGAAAAGGAAAACATGAAACAACAACAGATTGGTATGGAGTTGTGAAGTCTGCTTTTTTTTTTTTTTTTGAGGTGATCAAAGTCAAAAGAACAAGTGAAGAAGACTGTGGATGTAGAGAGGTATGGAAGATAGCAGAGGGAAGAGAGATAGAAACATAAGAAGTAAGGATGTCACAAGGGTTGAACTGAGGTGACTGTGGCAACATTTCTACTACAGTATGCCTCATAAATATGCACACTCATAAATGGATCACATAGAAAATGAGATTGCTTTCTATAACCTGCAATTAAGGCAAGTAGGAGTTTGGTCGCTGGATGGATTATGAGCTGTCTCTCTGCAGACTGGTCATTTTACCTGTGATCTGCAGTATTTTGCCAGGTGGTTAACATTGTCAGGGTGTTGGTTTGAGCTGCCTTACTTCTAAACATTGTCCTGTGATACAGACTGAGGACAGGAGGTACTACAAATCAAAGTTTGTTTACCTAAATTTCTCAGATATTGTCTCTGTGAGCTGGCCAGGCATAAGTTTCATTTTGGTGATATGGAGATGCTGTAGTTAGTGATGTTAATGAATGTTTAGACTGTATTGCGTAAATTCTTGTACAGTACGTAGGCCCCCCCGTATCCGTGGGGGATACATTCCAAGACCTACTGTGGATACCCGAAAATAACAAAAAGGCACAAAACCGTGACTGGAACAATACGCAAATAACCCACACATAGGAGAGGGGAACTTATGACGACGTTTCGGTCCGACTCAAACCACTTACAAAGTCACACTTTGTAAATGGTCCAAGTCAGACCAAAACATCATTGTAAGCTTCTATCTCCTATGTGTGGGTTATTTGTGTGGATACTCGGGACCGTGAATAGTAGCAAACCCTATATATAAGTCATTATTTGTTTACATACATACCTATGATAGAGTTTAATTGATAAATTATGCACAATAAGTCGAGAATTAGCTCTTTTTTTTTACTGATGGGAAGCACTTCTTGGCTTCTCTAAGGCTTTGAAGAACTGCCACCATCACTACTTTTGTGCTTTGGGGCCATTATTAAACAAAATTAAGGGTTACTTTCGGGCCATGGTAAACCGTGGATAACTGAAATTGTGGAAGCTGAATTTGTGGATATGGAGTTTTTATTGTATTATAGTATGTGGGAAGAGAACTGTCCCACAGCTTGAACTGAGGTGGTAAGTCACTCAGACTTTTTCGTTTATCTGTAACCTTCTCACTACCACTGCTTTTGACATTGCCCACCTTAATTTGCAGATTCATTCTATTATCCTAGGTAATTTACACTGTGTATGATAACTGTACTTATATGTACCTGTGCCTAAATAAAGTTACTTATGTCTCTATAGTGTTACTTGGATGTTGCTAATTGTGTGGATATGTTAAAGTTTGGAGGCTTAATTTTGGCCAACCAAGGTCAAGAGTTCTTGCTAATACAATGATCTATACGGTAATCAGTTGGGTTTAGTGGATGAAAGGAAAAGAATATTGCCAATTTTTTCTAAATACTTTCTGCAGAGGGGGAGGTTTTCAGGTGTACTCACCTAGTTGTACTCACCTAGTTGTGGTTGCAGGGGTCGATTCATAGCTCCTGGCCCCGCCTCTTCACTGGCCGCTACTGGGTCACTCTCCCTGCTCCATGAGCTTTATCATACCTCTTGAGCCTGCCTCCACTACATCGCTTCCTAAACTATTCCACTTCCCGACCACTCTGTGACTGAAGAAATACTTCCTAACATCTCTGTGATTCATCTGAGTCTTCAACTTCCAACTGTGTCCCCTTGTTGCTGTGTCCCATCTCTGGAACATTCTGTCTCTGTCCACTTTGTCAATTCCTCTCAGTATCTTATATGTCGTTATCATGTCCCCCCCGTCTCTCCTGTCCTCCAGTGTCGTCAGGTTGATTTCCCTTAACCTCTCCTCGTAGGACATACCCCTTATCTCCGGGACTAGTCTTGTTGCAAACCTTTGCACTTTCTCGAGCTTCTTCACGTGCTTGGCTAGGTGTGGGTTCCAAACTGGTGCTGCATACTCCAGTATGATCCTAACGTACACAGTATACAGGGTCCTGAATGATTCTTTATTAAGATGTCGGAATGCTGTTCTTAGGTTTGCTAGGCGCCCATGTGCTGCAGCAGTTATTTGGTTGATGTGCGCCTCAGGAGATGTTCCTGGTGTTATACTCACCCCAAGATCTTTTTCCTTGATTGAGGTTTGCAGTCTCTGGCCCCCTAGACTGTATTCCATCTGCGGTCTTCTTTGCCCTTCCCCAATCTTCATGACTTTGCATTTCATGGGGTTGAACTCCAGGAGCCAATTGCTGGACCAGGCTTGCAGCCTGTCCAGATCCCTTTGTAGTTCTGCCTGGTTCTCGTCCGATTGAATTCTTCTCATCAACTTCACATCATCTGCAAACAAGGACACTTCGGAGTCTATTCCTTCCGTCATGTCATTCACAAATACCAGAAACAGCACTGGTCCCAGGACTGACCCCTGTGGAACCAAGCTCGTCACCGGCGCCCACTCTGACACCTCGCCACGTACTATGATTCGCTGCTGTCTTCCTGACAGGTATTCCCTGATCCATTGTAGTGCCTTCCCTGTTACCCCTGCCTGGTCCTCCAGCTTCTGCACTAATCTCTTATGTGGAACTGTGTCAAACGCCTTCTTACAATCCAAGAATATACAATCTACCCACCCCTCTCTCTCTTGTCTTATTGCTGTCACCCTGTCGTAGAACTCCAGTAGGTTTGTGACACAGGATTTCCCATCCCTGAAACCATGTTGGCCGTCGTTGATAAGCTCATTTCTTTCTAGGTGCTCCACCACTCTTCTCCTGACTAGGTGTGTTTCTTAGTATGTGAGTGAGAAGACACATGAGCTACAGCATGTACCATTATTGTCTCTTATATATCAAGATTTTTGGGAAGATGGCTTTGAGCCAATCTGTACTGTGAAGGATTAGTGATCTGAGAATCATAGCTGAGTCATAAGAGAAGCCAGCACAATGGTCAGGGTAAAGTGAGGGTAAGACGCACTGAGTTCAAGCAGGAAATACCTGCCTGAAAGCCATTCTGAATTCTGAGGGTCCGAGACTATGTCAGGGTAGGTAAAGGATGCCACAGTCAGGGTAGATAAAGTATGCCACAGTCAGGGTAGATAAAGTATGCCACAGTCAGGGTAGATAAAGTATGCCACAGTCAGGGTAGATAAAGTATGCCACAGTCACTTATGATCCTCGAAAATGAGCCATTGTCTCACTTATCATTAGGTAAAAGAATGAAGGGAGGAGGCACTGCTTGAAGAATAAATAAAAAGAAAGCATGTACCAACCCTGAAAGATGGCAGCCACCTCTGCTGTGAGAGGCAGTGTTACTCTCTCCTGGAAATCTTTAACCCTACCTGGTGCATAACAACAACAAGGCTCCTCCAGAATGAGCAAGGCTTAGTAAAAAGCCTGTTTAGGCAAGAGTGCTAATTGTCCAATCATCTTTCAGCTGATAATGATGGCAGGAGAATCAGAAAGAATGCCAAAAGTCTCAGACTTCCAGTTGCAACTCCTTGATTGAAAGAAGACCTCCAGTTGCAACTCCTTGATTGAAAGAAGACCTCCAGTTACAACTCCTTGATTGAAAGAAGACCTCCAGTTGCAGCTCCTTGATTAAAAGACCTCCAATAGAAGTTCTATATAAGAGTCCTCACTAGATGAGCACCTGATACCTCACCTCATGTTAAAACATGGTTGATAGTGATTCCTTTTCCTTTCTCTCTAGGAGCTGAATATCACAAAAGGGGAAATATCCCCACTAATGGGGTCAAAATGACGGATACTTTGATTCAATATGAAGAAGGAAAGAAGAGAACTAATTCCTCAGATCAAGAACCCCTTCACTGTGACAAGGGACCCTCCCCATTAAAAGGGAGATATGGAAATTAATGCATGTACATATTTATGTGAATATATATGTAGTGCATGTTGTGTGTGTATGTATATAAATAAATATATAAATATATATGTGTGTTTGCATGTGTTAGTTACCATTTTGTCCTAGGCACATGTCGATTAGACACTAGGCCTGAGTGTGTGTACTCACTCACCTATTTGTGGTTGCAGGGGTCGAGTCATAGCTCCTGGCCCCGCCTCTTCACTGATTGCTACTAGGTCCTCTCTCTCCCTGCTCCATGAGCTTTATCAAACCTAGTCTTAAAACTATGTATGGTTCCTGCCTCCACTATGTCGCTTTCTAAGTGTGTGTGTGTTAGTTAGTTACCATTTTGTCCTAGGCACATGTCGATTAGACACTAGGCCTGTTGTGTATATATGTGTGTGTGTGTGTAAGGAAACACTTTGAAATGTTTCCGCCCCGCCGGGAATTGAACCCGGGCCCTCTGTGCGTGAAGCGAGAGCTTTAGCCACCATGCCATCGGGGTGTGTGTGTGTGTGTGTGTGTGTGTGTGTTAGTTACCATTTTGTCCTAGGCACATGTCAATTAGACACTAGGCCTGTTGTATATATGTGTGTGTGTATGTGTATGTAAGGAAACACTTCGAAATGTTTCTGCCCCACCGGGAATTGAACCTGGCCCCTCCGTGCGTCAAGCAAGAGCTTTACCCACTAGGCCACCGGGGGCGTGTGTGTGTGTGTGTGTGTGTGTGTGTGTGTGTTTGTGTGTTTGTGTGTTTGTACTCATCTAATTGTACTCACCTAATTGTGGTTGCAGGGGTCGAGACTCAGCTCCTGGCCCCGCCTCTTCGCTGTCCGCTACTGGGTCTCTGCTCTTCCTGCTCCATGAGCTTTATCATACCTCGTCTTAAAACTATGTATGGTTCCTGCCTCCACTATATCTTTCTCTAGACTATTCCACTTCCTGACTACTCTGTGGCTGAAGAAATGCTTCCTAACATCCCTTTGACTCATCTGAGTCTTCAGCTTCCAGTTGTGTCCCCTTGTTTCTGTGTTCCCTCTCTGGAACATCCTGTCCCTGTCTACCTTGTCGATTCCCCGCAGTATTTTGTATGTCGTTATCATGTCTCCTCTGACCCTTCTTTCCTCCAGTGTTGTTAGTCCTATTTCTCTCAACCTTTCTTCATAGGACAGACCCCTGAGTGTGTGTGTGTTTGTGTGTGTGTGTTTGTATTCATGCAATTGTTATATTTCCAGAAGTGTGCTGACATCGCAATCAGATCACCCCTCTGACTACAATATCTCCGCCTCCTCCTTCAGAGTGCAGGCACTGTCCTTCCCACCTCCAGGACTCAAGTCTGGATAGCTAGTTTTCCTGAATCCCTGCATGTAAAGTTATCTTGTTTACACTCCAGAAGTATCCCCATTAAAAACCATTTGCTTTCATTCACTCCTTTCTAACTCACTTACACAAGCCTGAAGGATGCTCAACCCCTAAGATTCAAAGCGTCTTGTACCCCCTCCCTCCAACCATTCATGGGATGACCCCTTTCCCTTCTACCTTCCACTTCAGAATTCTACACCCTCTTCATCATTCTATCCCTATCCATCCTCTCTACATGTCTACACCACCACAACAACACCCTAATCTGATCTCTGAATTAGACCCCTGGTCATCCTGCATCACCTTTTAATTTCTATTCTCTGAATTCTCTGCATGATATTCACACCACACATTGTTCTCAAATGTGACTTCTTCACTACTTCCAGCCTCCTTTTAATGCCAGCATTCAGAACCCATGCCTCACACCCACATAAAAGTGATAGTACCACTATACTCTGGTTTATTCCTTTTTTTTTTGCCTCCATTTACAATTCTCTTTCATTACACACAACTATTTTTTTTATCCCCTTCCCCATCTCTTCTATGGTTCACTCTTCTTTCATAGACCCATTTGCTGACATGTCCACTTCCAAATACAGTGGACCCCCGCCTAACGAACAAAATTCATTCCAGAAGCCTGCTCAAGTGCCATTACCGAACGAATTTACTTCCTTAAGAAACCTTAAGAAATAATGTCACGTAGGTTAGTCTATTTTAGACCCCTAAAAATACACTTCCACAAGCACTTACAATATTATACCTACATAATTGTACAATTTCCGGGGTGTTCGTTAGGCGGGGGTCCACTGTACAGTGGACCCCCGAGTTTCGACCACCTCAAAACTCGAACAATTATGTAAGTGTAATATTGCAAGTACTTTTGTAATTGTAGTTTTGGGGATCTGAAATGGAATAACCTACTTTACATTATTCCTTATGGGAACAAATTCGTTTCGTAATGGCACTTGAACAGCCTTCTGGAATGAATTATGGCCGAAACCTGGGGGTCCACTGCATCTAAATGCATTAATTTCCTCCATCCTCCTTCCTCCAATCTTATATCCAATCTTCCAATGCTCTTATCTATGTTCACTTTTAATTTTCTTCCTTTACACTCCCTCCTAAACTCACTAACAAGAACTGTGCCATTAGCAAAGAACAACTGTGACAACTGCCACTTTATATTAGATTCTTTACCTTTTAATCCTACACCTCTCCTCATTAAACAACCCCAGTTAAAGAACCATGGTGACATCACATGTCACTGCCTAAGGCTTACTTCTTCTGGGAAATAATCTCCATCTCTCCTACATAGTCTAACCTGAGCCTCATTATCCACATAAAACTCTTAACTACTTTTAGAAACTTGCCACTTATTCCATATATTTCCACATACACACAAAGATACACACACACATATATCTTTATTACTATATTACACATAATATACATTAAACTTTGGATTGAGTGTCAGAGTCATAAGCATATTTACAGCTTCAATATATATTGTTGGACAAGAGATTATTAACATGCAATTTGCTAATATACAAAATCAAATCTTAAAACACCAATATTCTGCACTGGATATACTTGGGAAACATACTGCCAAAAAAAAGTATTAGAATAATTTGCTTTATAGTGGGATAGACAAGCCAAGAGCATCCAACATGTATGATTTGCACAGCTGGCAATCAAATACCTGGAATACTGTACAAGTGTTTGACATATTATGTCTGCTAAGGCATATTAATAATATTGGCTTTAATATATAATTTCAAAATATCTAGGGTACTTTTGGAGTTCTATATATATGTTGTTTCCCTTTTTCAAGGCAGGTTGAAGTTTTTCTTTTTGTGCTTTAGCCACTGTGTGTTGCTACGCAGTTAATATTCTTATGAAATCGAGGGTTATCCATGGGGAAGTGGAAAAGAATTCTTCCTCCGTAAGCCATGCATGTCATAAGAGGTGACTAAAATGCCAGGAGGAAGGGGGCTAGTAACCCCTTCTCCTCTATAAATTACTAAATGCTGGGAGCAAGGGGCTAGTGACCCCTTCTCCTATATAAATTACTAAATGCCAGGAGCAAGGGGCTAGTAACCTTTTCCTGTATAAATTACTAAATGCCAGGAGCAAGGGGCTAGTAACCTTTTCCTGTATAAATTACTAAATGCCAGGAGCAAGGGGCTAGTAACCTTCTTCTGTATAAATTACTAAATGCCAGGAGCAAGGGGCTAGTAACCTTTTCCTGTATAAATTACTAAATGCCAGGAGCAAGGGGCTAGTAACCTTCTCCTGTATAAATTACTAAATGCCAGGAGCAAGGGGCTAGTAACCTTTCCCTGTATAAATTACTAAATGCCAGGAGCAAGGGGCTAGTAACCTTCTCCTGTATAAATTACTAAATGTAAAGATTTAGATTTTGCCACCGAAGTGGCTAGTTTATTGTGCACCCCATATCCATCCTGTGGACGCTAGTGCAGAGCATATGGATACAAAAGGCCTAGGCACTAGGCCCCAAAAGGGTTAACAATTGTACATTTGGATTTATATCTACATTTCACTTATCTGTTACAAGCAAATTTAGGAAATTTGCTTAGTACAACTGGTATCCTATTTTCATGAATAAGATATCGTGACATGTCACATAGGTTATTATACTGTCTATCTCTATATTCCTCAATAAGTGGACAATTAAGCGCATAGTGTTCAAGACAGTGACCATATGCCTGATCACGTAATTTGCATTTAGTTTGATCATCATGTGTGTGTCTCCCAAACTGCCAGAAGTACCTGTAGCCAAGCCTAAGCCTGGCCACTACAACATCAGTCAGTCTGTTCACATTGTAAGTTGCTCCACAAACATGCCCATCTATGCTCACGTTATCATGAGCACAGATAGGCACATTCATGGAGATTAGATTTGGATTTATATCTACAGTTCACTTATCTGTTACAAGCAAATTTAGGAAATTTGCTTAGTATAACTGGTATCCTATTTTCATTAATAAGATATCTTGACATGTCACATAGGTTATTATACTGTCTATCTCTATATTCAAAAGAAGAAAAACATTATGAAAACATTTCTTCTCTTTTGGGTCACTGCCTCACTGGGAGACGGCCGTTGTGTTGAAAAAAAAAATCAAGAGTGCCTATAATTTATGTATGCCCAAGTTAACAACATCCACACTCACGAATGCAGTCTACAAGAAATAATGACTCACAAAATCGCAATAACACGACTGCAAAGAAACCAAGGTACGAGTTTTACCACTCACTTGCCATGGGTTCTACCCTCACCTGTATAGTGGTTCATTTACAAGAAATAATAATTAAAAGCTAGTCGTTTAGTGAAAGAATTATGAACAAGGTAGATTATAGGGAAAAAATAAATGAGATATTAGGAAACATGGAAACTCACTCGCCTTTTAAGCATTAGGATTAGTCTTCCAGAATGCATCGCATGCTAGTGGCTTTCTTTTGAGCCTAACAATATTTTATACATTTTATAACATGTAAACTATCTGTATACTGCATAAAAATGACTGTAAACATAAAATTCCTAAGAATTATTGCCTAATCAATCTTAAGTTAGTCCTAAGTTTGCCTGAAATACTCTGCCAATATAGGAGCTTTTATGGAAACAGTGTGTCATGCCCAGGTAAAACCACTCCATTACTACATTTACTAATGGTAATGCTGTTATATGTTTTAAACTACCTCTTTATTATCAATCTTACTAATGATAAACTTTTTAATTACCTAACTTTCATATCAATATGCATTAATGAACATTAAAATGTACTGTTCCATAACCTGTGTCAATACTATAGAGTAGTCAGTAAGAATTAGGATTAGTCTGCCCGAAATGCCTAGGAATGCTAGTGGCTTTCTTTGTAATTAATATTTTGTAATATGCAAACCACACAGTGTAAGCTTTGCAAGGAAATAAATATTTTTCATTTTCAAAAAAAATAAAAAATTTGAATTTGAATTAGACTATTGGCTAGCACTTAGTTGATCTGTGTGCGTTAAGTGGGGAGCAAAGAAGAACATGGTTGTGGAAGGAAGAATAATGAGGTAGAACAGAGCATGACAGTCCTAACTGGTAGTGTTTAGCGGTTAACAATAGTGCGAATGAAAGCTGGACGAAATCACACGTTACCGAAAAGTATTAAAGACGAAGAAACTAGTTGCAGAACGAACAACTTGCTCTTTGATTTGAGTCTGTCTTTGTGATTATGTTCCTAGTGGGTCATCAAGCCCCAACTCAGAAAAACATTTTTTGTACCTCGTAGCCAAGTATTCTGCGAGTTACCCCGCCTTAAATCTGGGAAACATCCTCTTTAGAAATCAAAAACAATTTATCTTATAGAACAAAAAACATTTAAAGCTGCAAAACATTAATAATTATATAATATTTTTGTGTGTGCAAAATTGTAAAATCAGTAACATAAAGATTGTAAAATAATTAAATTATATAAATTATACTTATGAATAACATTTAGACAAGTCCTATATATAGTACATTATAGAAGTTAAATTCTAGGATCTGATTGCCAACTAATGGACATATATTCTGGAACAGCAAGCGCTAATGTGGAAAACAAATGAGCTAAACAAACAATTTGAAAATAATATAAAATTTCCTTGCTCCACTGGATACATTAACTTTTAAAATCCCTACAACACCCAAAATATATTTTGTAAGATTAAAATAAAAGGAATATTCATAGTATATGAGAAAAATCTTAATTTTTTTAATGACAATTGTGAAAAGTAATAATCACATTTGTTCAAAAATAACGTAGATCTATAACTTCTCGGCAATTTGCTTCATACCCATTTCTATCGATTTTTTCATATACGTTTTAAATATTAATACAATGTAATTATGACCTTTATGGGTTTAGCGCTTAGTTATGATTAGCATAATAATAATACAATGTTATGCAATCAGTTCCATATTTGTATACGAAGAGCACTGTACTCACCCTTGTGGGTTTAGCTCTTAGTAATGATTATAATAATAACTGTATAAGAAGAATGATTGTAATCTGAGGATATTCATCGCAAATATACTTCTACTAAGGTGCTGTTTCAGAATATATGCTGAAAAACTGACAGCGGTGCAAGAAGAAGCAATGAAATTAGTCTTTCAAGTACGCTCTAGGCAGGTGAATGGTTTTCTTGTGTTTTGTTGTGTCTTTGTTGTGTCTTTGTTCTACTAACGGCCTCCATACTAACCCCTTATTCTCCCACCGTTCCTTTTCGAAGCCTTTATGAATGGACTGAGCTATCGAGGATTCCATCAGGTCCACATATCGAACTACCATCGGTGCAAACGTCTCTCTCAGGTGTTGGTGAAATCGTCCATTTTTAAGGTTGTCTGTACAGAGCAAATAAATGTTCCAAGTCAATTAAAAAAATCAAATTACCATACATAAAAAATTACACGATCCTAGTGATAATTATAACCTTAATTTTTAAAGTGGAAGTCCTCGGTCAGAAGACCAAAAGCTCCAGTTGCGGGTCATCATACTGACTCAGACCTGTGTCAGGAAACACTTGTTTTGTTTCCTGACAAACCTTACCTGGAGAGTATATCTGGAGAGGGTTTTGGGGGTCAACGCCCCCGCGGCTCGGTCTGAGACCAGGCCTTGTGGTGGATCAGGGTCTGATCAACCAGGCTGTTACTGCTGGCCACACCTACATGAAACTCTTGAATACATGACCATAACACAAGGCACAGATCACTCTTCCATGTTCCCCGTGTCCATCTAACACTATGTAAAAACTCAATTCACATTACAGGCCCAAAAATTTGGAATTCATTACCTGTGATTGCCAAAGAAACCCTGCCTGTACCTCAATTCAAAACTCTGCTGAAAAACCACCTTCTCATCCAAAACTAAATACACAATATTTAACATTACCTACAAAGTTAATTAATCACTTTACCCTTAAACGGTCCAAACGTATATATACGTTAGTACTGCTACTGCCCCAAATATTTTGAAAAAAAAAAAAAAAATTATATAGAAATAAAGAGCACATTTTTTTTAACCCTTTGAGGGTCGAGAGGCCCTCTCCCAAACTTGTTCTCAGGGTCGAAACATTTTAAAAAAAAAAAAATTATTTTTTCTTATGAAATAATAGAGAATCTTTTTCCGATCATAAAGCCACAAAAATTATGAAATTTGATGAAAAACCAACGGAGTTATGCTCTCGCGAAGTTAGCGGTATCGATGACATTTACGCATCGGCGATTTCGCCCACTTTTGAGCCCTATTTTCGGCAAATTCCAATGTTTCAGTCTACTAAAATTATAGCTATTTTGCTAGAACTCCATTTCTTCTATCGATTGAGTACAAGAAACCGCCTATTTACCAATTGCAACTACCCAAAATAGTGGTCAGAAAATGGCAATTTGGCCAATTTCACACAAATTTCAAATGATGCCATTTTCAAAATAGGGTCCAGAATAAACAAGGCAGACATTCTTGGCACTAAAATCTTCTCTGTTCATTGGTCATGTCTCCAGGCCCCTCTTACATTACTTTTGCTTTCCATTTTGATTTTTATTCTCACAAAAAAATAGAAGATTTACTGTTATGTATACAACTGCATCATTGTAGAAACGGTATAAATAATATCAGTGCACTTGTGCAAGAATAGTAGATTACCCAGTTGATGTGTATTGGACGCATGGCGTGATTTGTTTACTCTTAAAAATCGACAAAAATCGAACATTTTTGCTACTTTGCGCTCAGTTTCAAGGTACATACTTGTCATCGTAAAATCAATCAAAATCATCACCATTTCTGTAATATATCTTCCATTCTATCGAATGAGACCAAGAAAACCAGAATACAACCACAAATACCATATGAAAATACACCCGATACTCAACCCCTGCCAATTTGGCTTCAGGAAAAATAAAAGCACTAACGATGCAATAGTAAAAATGATAGACCTGCTTTACACAGCACTTGAAAATAAGGAATATCCACTAGGACTTTTTATTGACTTAAGGAAAGCTTTTGACACAGTAAACCACGGCATCCTACTCCACAAACTGTAATAAGGTCGAAATAGTGAGAGGATATGAATCGCTACGCCGACCAACCACATGTTAAATAACACCCGGTCTCATGGGCGTATCGAAGTCAAGGAAATTAATCTTCAATAACTCAACGAGACAACCCACATCAAGATCTTGACGGACGAATTATATCGAACGTGCAAGATCACGAGATCTGTCGAAGCCCATCGACAAGGATGCAGCCACCCCACCATAAGTATAAATTGTATCCTCGTACTAGCTGGCCAGTAGGTATGTTGATATATTAAGTGTCTACGGTGGGAATAATGAAGGTCTCCAGTGAACACCCAAGACGCAGATAAGGGGTGAGTGAACATTAATTACCTGTACTCTCTCCTCTTGCTCCTCAATCAGTCCCATATCATATTTCTAAACCATACAGTACACTAAAATTTAATCATACCATACTTATTACTATAATCTCTTCAAATTTATTTACACTGGTCCAGAGTGAAGTGGGGCAAGTGTGAAAATATCGAAGGTACCCCTTGGGTGCGACCAGGAGTGGGTAAATTTTCTCACACACCTTGCGGGAGTGACTGCGGTAAAATTATACTAGTCGGTCATCTCCCCGGGAGATTGTTTGTTGCAAGTGGCGGTGTCCCAGGTAGACAATCTCCCACAATTCCCCACATCGCCCGTTGGTCCTTCCTGAACCGGATGTGATTAGTGAATTAATCATTATTGAATTATTTAATAAATAAGTGACTGATTGTAGGAAGTGAGTATAGAGTACACAGAGTTAATTAATTGTGTGGTGGACAGTAATTAGTCCAATTAATTGCTAGCACAGGCGTGGCTATGATTTGTGCAAGCGTAAGGTTTGAGAATCACCTGAATAAAGGATTTATTTAATTGTACCTCAGTGGTAATTGATCCTATAATCATTGCTGAATCTGATGGAGTTGATGCGACTGGCAAGCACAGGGATAATAAAGGGTCTATTTAATTTGTACCCTCAGCGGTTATTGATCCTATAACCATTGCTGAATCTGATGGAGTTGATGCGGCTGGCAAGCCCAGGGATAATAAAGGGTCTATTTAAGCTGTACCCTCAGTGGTTATTGATCCTATAACCATGGCTGAACTTAATGGAGTTAGTGTGGCTGGCAAGCTCATGAATAATAAGGGGTTTATTAAAGTTGTACCCTCAGTCGTTATTGATCCTATAACCATGGCTGAACTTAATGGAGTTAGTGTGGCTGGCAAGCCCATGAATAATAAGGGATTTATTAAATTTGTATTCTCCGTGGTTATTGATTCTATAACCATGACTGGAGCTGATGAAGTTGCTGCGGCTGGCAAGCCCAGGGAGAATAATGTGAAACTGGCACCCTCCGTAGTAAACAATGACTCAGTGGGACCAGTAAGTGTTTTGATAGGCAGTGACTATTATGCCACCTTCGTGAAGGGTATGACGAAGAAAGGTGGTGTCACTCTTCTCAACACTGGTGAAGGCCATGTCATTTATGGCAGGCTTCCTCACAGTAATGAATGACTGGAGGGAGCCATAAATGCAGTCACTGTGTGTCTTACGCATGAAATGTCACCCCAGTGTACATATTCTTCTATAGAAAATGCTGTTTAACCAGTTCATAAATTGGGGGACCTGGACAATCGGGATTAATGTACATGAGGAAAGTCCAGATGACTCCTTCACTCAAGAACAATACCTGAAAGATGTTAAATTCGAGTCTGGACAATACTGGGTGCGACTCCCATGGAAGCTAAACCATCCGGAACTAACTACTAATTACCGGATGGCGTATGGTCAATTAAAGGCCCAGCTAGACGAATTGAGTAGGACACCAGAATTGTTGACTGCTTATAATACAATAATTAATGAACAGTTAAATAATCAGTTCATAGAGGAAGTACCCCCGGAGCAAACCAAGATTCATGGCCACTATTTACCTCATCACGGAGTGAAGAAGGATTCGAAAACCACTCCTTTGAGGATCGTGTTTAATTGTAGTGCCAGGGGTAATAAAAATGTACCTAGTTTGAATGATTGTTTGATGACAGGTCCATCGCTGATGGAGAAATTGGGAGATGTGTTATTGAATTTCAGAGTTAATGATTATGCCTTTATGGCAGACATAAGTAAAGCTTTCCTGAGAATGGGATTACAAGAAACGGATCGGGATTACACAAGATTTCTGTGGATGAGGTGAATCATAGAATTGATGAGGGGAAAAGGGTGAGTGGAGCACTTCAGAGTCTGTGGAGACAAAGAACCTTGTCCATGGAAGTAAAGAGGGGAATGTATGACAGTATAGTTATACCAACGCTCTTATATGGGTGTGAAGCATGGGTGATGAATGTTGCAACGAGGAGAAGGCTGGAGGCAGTGGAAATGTCATGTCTGAGGTCAATGTGTGGTGTGAATATAATGCAGAGAATTTGGAGTTTGGAAATTAGGAGGATGTGCGGGATTACCAAAACGATTGTCCAGAGAGCTGAGGAGGGGTTGTTGAGGTGGTTTGGACATGTAGAGAGAATGGAACGAGACAGAGTGACTTCAAGAGTGTATAAATCTGTAGTGGAGGGAAGGCGGGGTAGGGGTCGGCCTAGGAAAGGTTGGAGGGAGGGAGTAAAGGAAGTTTTGTGTGCGAGGGGCTTGGACTTCCAGCAAGCATGTGTGAGCGTATTTGATAGGAGTGAATGGAGGCATATGGTTTTTAATACTTGACGTGCTGTTGGAGTGTGAGCAAAGTAACATTTATGAAGGGATTCAGGGAAACCAGCAGGCCGGACTTGAGTTCTGGAGATGGGAAGTACAGTGCCGGCACTCTGAAGGAGGAGTGTTAATGTTGCAGTTTTATAACTGTAGTGTAAAGCACTCCTCTGGCAAGACAGTGATGGAGTGAATGATGATGAAAGTTTTTCTTTTTCGGGCCACCCTGCCTTGGTGGGAATCGGCCGATGTGTTAATAAAAAAATAAAAAAATATTCTGTGGCCAGAGGATCCTAGCAATCCACTTAGTCCGCTGAAACCCTTCAGATTCAGAAGTCTTATTTGGGGCTACTTCTAGTCCGTTCTTACTTCAGGCGACGATAAATGCGCATTTTAAACGTACAGGTGGTCCACTGAGTGAAATAATGAGTAACCAATTTTATGTGGACAACTTCCTGGGTGTGATGTCAACTGAAGAGGAGCTAATGAGGATATATGATGAGGCTAATGGTATAATGCAAGGTGCAAATATGCCTCTCAGGGAGTGGAATAGTAATTCGACCAGGTTAAAGTACCGAATAAATAAAGATAATCCCGGAGATGGAGTATCTGTGTGTAGCAATGTATTGGGACTGACTTGGGATACTGAGAGAGACTTGATATCGTTAAAGCCTAATAATTATAGTATGCCCAAGAAATTAACGAAGAGAGTCCTGCTTGCTGAAGTTTCAAAATGTTTCGATCCACTAGGTTTAGTGGCGCCTCTTACAATCTGAGGGAAATTATTCGTACAAGAGGCATGGAAGCAGAAGTGTGCTTGGGATGAAATCCTACCTGAGGAATTTATTAGCAGGTGGGAAGAATTAATTGGTGATTACGAGAAACTCCCCATGTTGGAGTTCCCACGGTGTGTAACACGCCCTGGAGTGGAAAATACACTCCACATTTTTTTTGCGATGCTTCTAAATTAGCGTATGGAGCAGTCGCTTATCTTCAATGTGATAAAGACATTTCTCTTGTCATGTCTAAAGCTAAAGTGGCTCCAATTAAATTACGTACCTTACCTCAGTTAGAATTAACAGCCATTTATGTGGGTGTCAAATTAGCTGATTATATACGGAGTAAATTGCCGGAGATAAATATTAGCTACACCCTAATTTGGTCTGATAATGAGGTATCCTTGCAGTGGATTCGTAACGAAAAACAGCAAGATTGTGTATGTGCAAAATAGTCACAAAAATTTACGAGATACAATTTGAATCATTTAACCCTTTGAGGGTCGAGAGGCCCTCTCCCGAACTTGTTCTCAGGGTCGAAAAATTTAAAAAAAAAAAAAAATTATTTTTTCTTATGAAATGATAGAGAATCTTTTTCCGATCATAACGCCACCAAAATTATGAAATTTGATGGAAAACTAACAGAGTTGTGCTCTCGCGAAGTTAGTGGTATCGATGACATTTACACGTCGGCGGTTTCGCCCACTTTGAGCCCTATTTTCGGCAAATTTCAATGTTTCAGTCTACTAAAATTATATCTATTTCGCTAGAACTCCATTTCTTCTATCGATTGAGTACAAGAAACCGCCAATTTACCAATTGCAACTACCCAAAATAGTGGTCAGAAAATGGCAATTTGGCCAATTTCACACAAATTTCAAACGATGCCAATTTTAAAATAGGGTCCAGAATAAACAATGCAGACATTCATGGCACTAAAATAACATCTTTTCTGTTCATTAGTCACGTCTCAAGGCCCCTTTTACATTACTTTTGCTTTCGATTTTGAATTTTTATTCTCACAAAAAAATAGAAGATTTATTGTTATGTACAGTGGACCCCCGAGTTTCGTAAAAACTTCACTCCTGAAGTCTGCTCAAGTGCCACTACCGAACGAATTTACTCCCTTAAGGAAAAATTTCACGTAGGTTAGTCTATTTCAGACCCCCAAAAATACACTTCCACAAGAACTTACAAAATTATACTTACATAATTGCACCATTTCTGGGGTATTCGTTAACCGAGGGTCCACTGTATTCAACTGCATCATTGTAGAAACGGTATAAATAATATCAGTGCACTTGTGCAAGAATATTAGACATGCCAGTTGATGTGTATTGGACGCATGGTGTGATTTGTTTACTCTTGAACATCGACAAAAATTGAACATTTTCGTTATTTTGCGTTCAGTTTCAAGGTACTTGTCATCGTAAAACCAATCAAAATCATCACCATTTCTATAGTATATCTTCCATTCTATCGAATGAGACCAAGAAAACCAGAATACAACCACAAATATCATACGAAAATACACCCGAAATTCGCTGTTTAAAAACAAAAAAACGGTCAGAGTTTTTTTTTTCTCATTATGCACTGCGTGCTTCAGGATTTTTTTTATACTGCGCACACTGACCATGCAGACCCATTCTTTCATATGTAGGCCTGCCAGCTTTCTTCCACCAGATTTTTAGAGGTATTGCAATCTATTACTCTAATGAAATATCCTGCTGTGACACCACTTGCTATAATGATGAATATGGAGAATATATTTTTGCTAAATTTACTGCACAAAACCTTAAGACTTCCATAACCATCGGGGCCATTTACCGGATGCCTCATACAAACATCCCAAATTTTAGCGATCAACTAAAAACGCAAATAACAAACAACCAATTGAACAAACACCACCTTATCTTAGCTGGAGACTTCAACATCAACCTTGGCCTACCAGATGACCAACCAGTAACCGATTTCATCAACAATATGAACAACACACTTCTCATACCAACAATAACCAAACCAACTAGGCTTACTGATACGAGTGCAACCATAATCGACCATATATGGACCAATATCCTAGCCCCCCTTAAATCGGGGATAATAACAGACAGCACCACAGACCACTACTCCACCTTCCTCTTAACAAACATTAGTAAACCGCCCCTAGAATACACCAAAGTTTCATTCCGACTCCATGACCAAGCGTCAATAAATAACTTCACAACAGAGCTAGACACAGTTGACTGGGCTATAGAATTCCCAAATGCCAAGGGTATCGATGAGTGGACAGACACCTTTCTTAATAAATTACATAGACTATACAACAAACATTGTTCTATAAAAATGAAACAGATTACGAATAAACGGTTAGGCTGCCCATGGCTAACTAACAACTTACTAAAATCCATTAACAAGAAACATCAATATGAGAAGCAATATAGACGGGGATTCATACATAAGGAGTTTGTTAAACACTATTCATCAGTTCTCACCAAACT
>WNWK01017856.1:0-41408 GCA_009830355.1 Cherax destructor
ATTGTTCCCGGCATTTTAGTTGACTTTTACAACACGCATGGCTTACGGAGGAAAGATTCTTATTCAACTTCCCCATTGATATGAAAGGAAAAGAAATAAGAACAAGAACTATTAAGATAAAATCAAAGAAAACTCAGATGAGTGTGCATACCTAAATGTGTGTATGTATGTATAGTGGGACCTAAGTGTAAGTAGAAGTAGCAAGACGTACCTGAAATCTTGCATGATTATGAGACAGAAAAAGACACCAGCAATCCTACCATCATGTAAAACAAATACAGGCTTTCGTTTTACACTCACTTGCAGGACGGTAGTACCTCCCTGGGTGGTTGCTGTCTACCATCCTACTACATATATATATATATATATATATATATATATATATATATATATATATATATATATATATATATATATATATATATATATATATATATTAATTTTGCTCTAAATGCTCTGCGTACCAAGGGGCTTTCTGCATGCACACCTAAATGTCATTCACCTCTGTACATTGTATCACGCTGTACAAACATTGTATCACCCTGTACAAACATTGTACCACTCTGTACAAACATTGTATCACGCTGTATAAACATTGTATCACGCTGTACAAACATTGTATCACCCTGTACAAACATTGTATCACGCTGTACAAACATTGTATCACCCTGTACAAACATTGTATCACGCTGTACAAACATTGTATCACATTGTACAAACATTGTATCACCCTGTACAAACATTGTATCACGCTGTACAAACATTGTATCACGCTGTAAAACATTGTATCATGCTGTACAAACATTGTATCACGCTGTACATTGTATCACGCTGTACAAACATTGTATCATGCTGTACAAACATTGTATCACGCTGTACAAACATTGTATCACGCTGTACAAACATTGTATCACGCTGTACAAACATTGTATCAAGCTGTACAAACACATGTATCACGGTGTACAAACATTGTATCATGCTGTACAAACATTGTATCATGCTGTACAAACATTGTATCATGCTGTACAAACATTGTATCATGCTGTACAAACATTGTATCACGGTGTACAAACATTGTATCACGCTGTACAAACATTGTATCATGCTGTACAAACATTGTATCACTCTGTACAAACATTGTATCACCCTGTACAAACATTGTATCACGCTGTACAAACATTGTATCACGCTGTACAAACATTGTATCACGCTGTACAAACATTGTATCGTGCTGTAAAAACATTGTATCATGCTGTACAAACATTGTATCATGCTGTACAAACATTGTATCATGCTGTACAAACATTGTATCATGCTGTACAAACATTGTATCATGCTGTACAAACATTGTATCACGCTGTACAAACATTGTATCACCCTGTACAAACATTGTATCATGCTGTACAAACATTGTATCACGCTGTACAAACATTGTATCACGCTGTACAAACATTGTATCACGCTGTACAAACATTGTATCATGCTGTACAAACATTGTATCATGCTGTACAAACATTGTATCATGCTGTACAAACATTGTATCACGTTGTACAAACATTGTATCACCCTGTACAAACATTGTATCACGCTGTACAAACATTGTATCACGCTGTACAAACATTGTATCACGCTGTACAAACATTGTATCACGCTGTACAAACATTGTATCATGCTGTACAAACATTGTATCATGCTGTACAAACATTGTATCATGCTGTACAAACATTGTATCACGTTGTACAAACATTGTATCATGCTGTACAAACATTGTATCACGCTGTACAAACATTGTATCACGCTGTACAAACATTGTATCACGCTGTACAAACATTGTATCATGCTGTACAAACATTGTATCACGCTGTACAAACATTGTATCATGCTGTACAAACATTGTATCATGCTATACAAACATTGTATCACGTTGTACAAACATTGTATCACGTTGTACAAACATTGTATCACGTTGTACAAACATTGTATCATGCTGTACAAACATTGTATCATGCTGTACAAACATTGTATCATGCTATACAAACATTGTATCACGTTGTACAAACATTGTATCACGCTGTACAAACATTGTATCATGCTATACAAACATTGTATCACTCTGTACAAACATTGTATCATGCTGTACAAACATTGTATCATGCTGTACAAGCATTGTATCATGCTGTACAAGCATTGTATCACGCTGTACAAACATTGTATCATGCTGAAATTATGATTACGATTTTCTTCAATCTTCCAACGCCAATGACTCGAGAATGCAGCGTCTGAGCGGCTTCAAACTTTAAGTGCTGGTGTATTTTGGGATATTGGTGTTTGTGTGATAGTTAAAGAATGTCTCTTCCGATCGGCTTTAAACTTTCAAAGCTAATGTATTTTATTTAATGGAAGATATCAAGTTGTTTTGGGTTGTGTGGTTGCCAGTTTACCACTTTTGTTGAAGAAATTGTTAGATTAATTTCCATATGATAACTTGTGAGTGCTTCTTCTGGTTGACTTAAGTCATCAGTGCTGATATTTAACTGTATTGACAATCTCTACTATACCTTTCACCTGGTAAATTTAAGTATTTCATCAAGAACATTAGAAGAACCAATTTCCTTTTACTCATTAGGAAACATATGTCAGTGAGCTCCTGTGGAGCTTAACATGTGCCAGTGAGCTCCTGTGGAGTCTAACATGTGTGTCATTGAGCTCATGTGGAGCCTCACATGTGTGTCAGTGGGCTCCTGTGGAGCCTAACATGTGTGTCATTGAGCTCATGTGGAGCCTCACATGTGTGTCAGTGGGCTCCTGTGGAGCCTAATATGTGTGTCATTGAGCTGTGGAGCCTAACATGTGTGTCATTGAGCTGTGGAGCCTAACATGTGTGTCATTGAGCTGTGGAGCCTAACATGTGTCAGTGAGCTCCTGTGAAGCCTAACATATGCCAGTGAGCTCATGTGGAGCCTAACGTGTCTCAGTGAGCTCCTGTGGAGCCTAACATGTGTGTCAGTGAGCTATTGTGGAGACTAACATGTGTGTCAGTGAGCTCCTGTGGAGCCTAACATGTGTGTCAGTGAGCTCCTGTGGAGCCTAACATGTGTCAATGAGCTCCTGTGGAGCCTAACATGTGTTCAGTGAGCTACTGTGGAGCCTAACATGTGTGTCAATGAGCTCCTGTGGAGCCTAACATGTGTGTCAGTGAGCTACTGTGGAGCCTAACATGTGTGTCAATGAGCTCCTGTGGAGCCTAACGTGTGCGTCAATGAGCTCCTGTGGAGCCTAACATGTGTGTCAGTGAGCTCCTGTGGAGCCTAACTTGTGTGTCAGTGAACTCCTGTGGAGCCTAATATGTGTGTCAGTGAGCTCCTGTGGAGCCTAACATGTGTGTCAGTGAGCTCCTGTGGAGCCTAACATGTGTGTCAATGAGCTCCTGTGGAGCCTAATGTGTGCGTCAATGAGCTCCTGTGGAGCCTAACATGTGTCAGTGAGCTCCTGTGGAGACTAACATGTGTGTCATTGAGCTCCTGTGGAGCCTAACATGTGTGTCAGTGGGCTCCTGTGGAGCCTAACATGTGTGCCATTGAGCTCCTGTGGAGCCTAACTTGTGTGTCAGTGAACTCCTGTGGAGCCTAACATGTGTGTCAGTGAGCTACTGTGGAGACTAACATGTGTGTCAGTGAGCTACTGTGGAGCCTAACATGTGTGTCAGTGAGCTCCTGTGGAGCCTAACATGTGTCAATGAGCTCCTGTGGAGCCTAACATGTGTGTCAGTGAGCTCCTGTGGAGCCTAACATGGTTTTGAGGTTCCACAGAATATATTTAACTGTAGCTGAAGATTAATATGATCTATTTTAATTAGTGGAAGCGCTAAACAAGTAGGGGTGATACAGCGCCTGGGGAATGGCAGGCAATCAACTTGATAAATGGAATGGCAGGATAACCCCATTTCCTTGGATCAAGAGCCCCACCACCGGAATCAAGGCACGTACCTTAAGATGGAATCAGAAAAGCAGTATTAGATATTAAAATCATTATTATATTCATGAGGAAGTTGTAAACCCGTAGGGAGGTCATAGAACGCCTGGGGAATGGGAAGTAATCGGGTTATTATGCCAGGAAGGAAAGGATAGCTCCAATTCCTTGAATCAAAAGCCCTTCTCAGCACCGAGGTTCTCCTCAATAAGAGAAAACAGTAGTAGTAGGATAGTTGAATTTTTTTGGAAAGTCGACTCTCGGTATCTGGTATATTTTATATCGCTATTTGTCATTTATACTGAAAACAGGGATAATAATCTACTGACTAAAATATGTATATTTTTATATACATCATAAATTATTAATAAAGTTTAATTCAGAATGAAATATTTAACTACATTTCACGATAAGCAAAAAAAAAAAAAATGTGACTTATTTAAAATTTAGTTCTTCATCACCCATTACGAGCTTCTTAAATACGTTCATAAAATTAAAACAAAAGTTTCTGAAAATACCTACAACAATAAATACTTTTCAATACAACACAAAAATGAATAATTTTTTCAGTCACAAATGTTGAGTGGAAGAAGGTGGAGGTCAGCCTCGACGCTCTCCTTAATTCTCGTGCATTTGATGTATATTTAAGTCTCTGTTATAATATGGATGTGTCGAAATGGGTGAAGGAGAGACGTCGCAGTGAATCGGAAGTGATGGGTAAGGATATGGTCGTTTTTATTTCATTGGTGAAGGTAGTTACATTGCTTACCTGAGGAACTCTATACTCCCAGATGTTATTATTATCTCTGCATATACACTGAGAAGTGGATATGTGTATATACACTGAGAAGTCTATATGTGTATATACACTTGAGAAGTGGATATCTGTATATACACCGAGAAATGGACATTTCATTGTGTACACACCGAGAAGTGAATGTCTCTGTGTATATACACTGGGAAGTTAATATCTCCCAGTGTATATATATATATTTTTATTTTTTTTTTTATTAACACATCGGCCGATTCCCACCAAGGCAGGGTGGCCCGAAAAAGAAAAACTTTCATCATCATTCACTCCATCACTGTCTTGCCAGAAGGGTGCTTTACACTACAGTTATAAAACTGCAACATTAACACCCCTCCTTCAGAGTGCCGGCACTGTACTTCCCATCTCCAGAACTCAAGTCCGGCCTGCCGGTTTCCTGAATCCCTTCATAAATGTTACTTTGCTCACACTCCAACAGCACGTCAAGTATTAAAAACCATATGCCTCCATTCACTCCTATCAAATACGCTCACACATGCTTGCTGGAAGTCCAAGCCCCTCGCACACAAAACTTCCTTTACTCCCTCCCTCCAACCTTTCCTAGGCCGACCCCTACCCGCCTTCCCTCCACTACAGATTTATACACTCTCGAAGTCACTCTGTCTCGTTCCATTCTCTCTACATGTCCAAACCATCTCAACAACCCCTCCTCAGCTCTCTGGACAATCGTTTTGGTAATCCCGCACCTCCTCCTAATTTCCAAACTCCGAATTCTCTGCATTATATTCACACCACACATTGACCTCAGACATGACATCTCCACTGCCTCCAGCCTTCTCCTCGTTGCAACATTCATCACCCATGCTTCACACCCATATAAGAGCGTTGGTATAACTATACTCTCATACATTCCCCTCTTTACTTCCATGGACAAGGTTCTTTGTCTCCACAGACTCCGAAGTGCTCCACTCACCCTTTTCCCCTCATCAATTCTATGATTCACCTCATCCTTCATAGACCCATCTGCTGACATGTCCACTCCCAAATATCTGAATACATTCACCTCCTCCATACTCTCTCCCTCCAATCTGATATCCAATCTTTCGTCACCTATTCTTTTGTTATCCTCATCACCTTACTCTTTCCTATATTCACTTTCAATTTTCTTCTTTTACACACCCTACCAAATTCATCCACCAACCTCTGCAGCTTCTCTTCAGAATCTCCCAAAAGCACAGTGTCATCAGCAAAAGCAACTGTGACAACTCCACTTTGTATTTGCTTCTTTATCTTTTAGCCCAACACCTCTTGCCAAGACCCTCGCATTCACTTCTCTTACAACCCCATCTATAAATATATTGAACAACCACGGTGACATCACACATCCTTGTCTAAGGCCCACTTTTACTGGGAAATAGTCCCCTTCCCTCCTACACACTCTAACCTGAGCCTCACTATCCTCATAAAAACTCTTCACTGCTTTCAGTAACCTTCCTCCTATTCCATACACCTGCAACATCTGCCACATTGCCCCCTATCTACCCTATCATACGCCTTTTCCAAATCCATAAATGCCACAAAAACATCTTTACCCTTATCCAAATACTGTTCACCTATATGTTTCACTGTAAACACTTGGTCTACACACCCCCTACCTTTCCTAAAGCCCCTTGTTCATCTGCTATCCTGCTTTCTGTTTTACTCTTAATTCTTTCAATAATAACTCTACCATACACTTTACCAGGTACACTCAACAGACTTATTCCCCTATAATTTTTGCACTCTCTTTTGTCCCCTTTGCCTTTATACAAAGGAACAATACACGCTCTCTGCCAATCCTAGGTACCTTACCCTCTTCCATACATTTATTAAATAATAGCACCAACCACTCCAAAATTATATCCCCACCTGCTTTTAACATTTCTATCTTTATCCCATCAATCCCAGCTGCCTTACCCCTTTCATTCTACCCACTGCCTCACGAACTTCCCCTACACCCACAACTGGCTCTTCCACACTCCTACAAGATGTTATTCCTCCTTGCCCTACACACGAAATCACAGCTTCCCTGTCTTCATCAACATTTAACAAATCCTCAAAATATTCTCTCCATCTTCCCGATACCTCTAACTCTCCATTTAATAACTCTCCTCTCCTATTTTTAACTGTCAAATCCATTTGTTCTCTAGGCTTCCTCAACTTATTAATCTCATTCCAAAACTTTTTCTTATTTTCAACAAAATTTGCTGATAACATCTCACCCACTCTCTCATCTGCTCTCTTTTACATTGCTTCACCACTTTTTAACCTCTCTTTTCTCTCCATATACTCTTCCCTCCTCGCATCACTTCTACTTTGTAAAACCTCTCATATGCTAACTTTTTCTCCCTTACTACTCTCTTTACATCATCATTCCACCAATCGCTCCTCTTCCCTCCCGCACCCACTCGCCTGTAACCACAAACTTCTGCTGAACACTCTAACACTACATTTTTAAATCTACCCCATACATTTTCGACCCCATTGCCTACACTCTCACTAGCCCATCTATCCTCCAATAGTTGTTTATATCTTACCCTAACTGCCTCCTCTTTTAGTTTATAAACCTTCACCTCTCTTTTACTTACTGATTCTATTTTCCTTGTATCCCATCTACCTTTTACTCCCACTGTAGCTATAACTAAAAAGTGATCTGATATATCTGTAGCCCCTCTATAAACATGTACATCCTGAAGTCTACTCAACAGTCTTTTATCTACCAATACATAGTCCAACAAACTACTGTCATTACGCCCTACATCATATCTTGTATACTTATTTATCCTCTTTTTCTTAAAATATGTATTACCTATAACTAAACCCTTTCTATACAAAGTTCAATCAAAGGGCTCCCATTATCATTTACACCTGGCACCCCAAACTTACCTACCACACCCTCTCTGCATGTTTCTCCCACTTTAGCATTTAGGTCCCCTACCACAATTATATATATATATATATATATATATATATATATTATATATATATCACAAACACTGATCTCTGGCCGACGGAGACTCGACCCTACGAACCTTGTGACAGGAACGCAGTGCTTTACCGACCGTACCACACTGGACCAATACCTAGGCATCCAGCTTTCGTCGGCCAGAGATCAGTGTTTGTGAATATTTCGCCTGTTCTTGCGAATTCCTAGCATATATATATATATATATATATATATATATTATATATATATATATATATATATATATATATATATATATATATATATATATATATATATATATATATATATATTATATATATATGTCGTGCCGAAAAGGTTAAACTGGTCAATTAGCAAGAACTCATTTAAAATTAAGTCTTTTCTAAAAATTCTCTTGTACATTTAAAGATATATATTTTTTTCATTTATGTTAATATAAAAATTAATGATTTTGTACCAAAAGAATCTTAGGAAACTTTCGTAACCTTATTACAACAAGCGCAATTTAATTTAACCTAATCCAACTAAATATATTTTATATAAATTTATAATATTTTAATAATAAACAAACACAATGAAATATATTTTTTTCGTTAGGTTCTGAAAGATTTTTTTTTGCGAAATTAGGTGCATAATAAAGATATTAAACCAAACTAACTTGCATACACAAATTTTCGCTTGGCCTGTTCGGCAAGAAGTGCGTTGCTATTGAAGCCAAAATCGCAAGTTTTACGTATTCGGCACGAAACAAGTGGTATTGAATCATTTATCTAACTGCGGCAGGCCAGGGTTCGACCCCACGACACATTGTCCCGCCTCAAGTGACAACACAACGTACGTACGTGTCACCTTATCCATTCTGCCATCGATCCTACAAACAACATGAGCCTAGGGAACTAGACTTGTTTCATGTTGCGAGGACACTCGTGGCAATGGATGCTCAAGCCTCCTGCTGTTTGAATACCCGTCTCAACAAGCAGTCTATATAGCAATGAAACCATATATATATATATATATAGCGAGAAATGGATATATGTGTTCATACACTGTGAAATGGATCTCTCAGTATATACATGTATACACCGAGAAGTTACTCATTGATAAGTAGAGTTCACATAGTCCTCCTACTTTAGAGATTTATGTACATTATTTGTGTGTGTGTGTGTTCAGATGATGTACAATTTATAATCTATATGACTCAAAATTATGTTTTAAATTTAATAAAATATCTTATTTCAATATTTTAGGCTGTAATTCAAATTTTATAATGATAAAAGGCTGAGGATAATGTATTTGAAAACTTACAAATAACTCGGTTGAATCAATATTTATGTAAGATCTGTATAGAGTTGAAAGTAGACTATATAAATTTGGCCCTCGTTCTTAATGTAATAATAATAATAATTGATGACAAATCAATTGTTATTATTAACTATGGGTTTTTATATATGAAATTAATTACAGGTGTTTCATCCAGTATAGTTTTCACAAATGACAACAATATCGGGTAATACTGGATTCTTAGTTTTCCTTCAAAATTCCAAATAATCGGTGACAAATTTCCCTCCTTTTCTGGGACGTTGCGAATTAAAGGAGGATTTCATCGGCTCCATTTGTCAATATTTTTAAAATTCTATTTGAGAAACCAAAATTTTACTCGACATTTTCTGATTAATGCTTGCTTAAGTAATTTATCAACTCTGTCATGCTCCTGGAAGCCAATGTGAGAGGAAATCCACAAAAGCTTAACTGTAATCCCTTTCTTAATAATCTGTGCCTAGCTTCATATACAGGCATGCTATATTCAGGTCTCAGGCTATTTAGAACAATTAATGAGGAAAAAGTTACAATTAAACTGTCTGAAGCCGTAGTTTCCACAAGCTGGAGAATAATTGTGGCAAGCAAGCTTGAAGCCCAGTTATTAATTCTAATACACCCCTGTATTATAGTACCATCAAGCTGGTTTTCATTAACAGCACTTCCCTCCCTCTCAGTGTCAGAGTTAAGAGAGCTATCAGCCTAGTCTGTAATATTTTTTTTGTTTGCATATCATGTATTTGTTTCACAGCACTGAGTTTAGAGTAGTCGAATATGAAGATTGTACATAATTAGTTTTTTGGGAGGGTAAGTGGGCTTGGTGATATAAAAAAAACTGTTATCTGAAAGGGTGGCGGGAAAGAAGTTTTGGTTTGAGATGCCAATGACATTAAATGCAGAATGTGTGGACGGTCAGTGCCATACACTGGAACACTATATATAGTAAATAATAATAATAATAATAAATTTTTATTTCATTTCAAGTTTACATCGAGATTTTGTTATATCAGACATGAACTGAAGTGCAAAGAGAGCCACTATCATGCCATGACATTAAGGGCAGATTAATCTAATGGCTTATAGACTACTTAATACTAGAGAAGTTGATTGAGTTTGTTTTAGTTAACATTTGCTTATAACAGTTAATAAATGTACTCAAATTACAAGTGTTTTGTAGGATGGTTACATCAATAGTAAATATTTAAATTATATTATAGGAAAATAACTGAGCATTGGTGAAAGTAATTTACAGTATGGGTATTTAGTTTAGGGTGAGTAGGTGGTTTTTGAGAAGAGTTTTAAATTGATGTTCAGACCAGGTTATTATAGTATTTACTGGTAATGAATTCCAGATTTTGGGGCCCTTTATGTGCATAGAATTTTTACACAGGGTGATATGGACACGGGGTAAAGTGATCTGTGTCTTGTGTTATGGTCATGGGTCCTATTATAGTTGGTGAGGAGAATTTTGAGCGGTGGGTTTATATTAGAGTGTAGAGTTCTATGTATGTAGTATGGACAAGATTAAGTGTGAATGTTCTTTACGGTGAGAAGTTTTAGGCTTTTGAATATTGGTGGAGTATGCTGTCTAGAGTGGGAATTTGTTATCATTCTGACTGCAGCCTTTTGCTGGGTTATGATTGGTCTAAGGTGATTTAATGTTGTTGATCCCCATGCACAAATTCCATAGGTGAGATAAGGGTAGATGAGTGAATGATACAGTGCAAGTTATCTTTGATAGTATCTTTGATACTTTCTTGCAAATTTGTTGTATGTGTGTTTGGAATTTAGGCTACTGTCAATGTGGATTCCTAGGAATTTTCCCAGCATACATCATTTCAGACACCTCCATGTAAACCCTACAGAATATGACAAAATATTTCATTGTTAATGATAAGATACCTGAAATCTTGAGACCGTATCCACATTTTGCGTCGACTAGGTGAATTAATTGTTTTTGAAGAGACTGCACCCCAAATAATGACTAATGTTTTAGTAGTAAAAAAGATGCTTAAATTTTGGGGGGATTGTAACCCCATATTGTATTGTGTTTATTTGCTCTATGAAGTAAATGTAGGGTCTAGTTTATTGTACACCGCAGCACATCCTGTGAGCGGTAGCGCAAAAAAAAAAAAATTACAGAGGTCACAATGTGTCTTTGTCAGATCCCACTGAGCATAGTTGTTAAGACACATGTACAACATCTGGGTATCTTTATAGTAGACGTTTCGCCATCCAGTGGCTTTATCAATACAAAATTCTAGGACATAATATGAAGAGTAGAACTATATACAAAAGATGAGGTAATCAGTCCCTCGGACTTGGAGTTGGTGTGTTCACCACCATAGGTCTGGAGAATATGAAGATCAGGCAATGAGGCTTCACCTTAAATAGGCGACAGCTGAAAGGGACGGGTAGCAGACGAAGGCATTGTCACTGGTAGGCGGAGTTCCCCAGTGGAAGTAGGTCATACCCAAAAAGATGGGTTAATTGTAGTAGTCGTCGTAGCCGTGAAGGTTATGTGCAGGTCCTCAGAATCAAGACTCCATGATGTTGCAGTCGTTTGTATATAGTTCTACTCTTCATATTATGTCCTAGAATTTTGTATTGATAAAGCCACTGGATGGCGAAACGTCTACTATAAAGATACCCAGATGTTGCACATGTGTCTTAATTTCACATTGTCGGTATTGTATACCATTCTTGTACAAATTGTCAGACACTGCAACATCATGGAGTCTTGATTCTGAGGACCTGCACATAACCTTCACGGCTACGACGACTACTACAACTAACCCATCTCTTTGGGTATGACCTACTTCCACTGGGGAACCCCGCCTACCAGTGACAACCAATGATCTAATATAAGCAAGATACATCATTTTCACAATTTTAAACCATACAACGGGTGGGGTTCGAACCCGCGGTCAGAGAGTCTCAAAACTCCAGACCGTCGGGTAAGCCACTGGGCCAGCTAGCTTCAATAAGATTCATCCAACTAGGTATATTTCTACACCATAGGAAGGTTAGCATAGGCACCACTGTGTCCACAAATGTGAGTTTTACAGACGAATCTCCCGCTAGCATGGCCGTGACGAACTCTAGCTTAAGTCCCCTTCAAAGCCGTCAACATGACTCACGAAATCGTAATGACACGATTGCAAACAAACCATACCACGTGTGGGGTTCGAACCCGCGGTCAGAGTCTCAAAACTCAAGACTGTCGTGTAAGCCACTGGGCCAGCTAGCATCAATAAGATTCATCCAACTAGGTATATTTCTACACCATAGGAAGGTTAGCATAGGCACCACTGTGTCCACAAATGTAAGTTTTTACAGACGAATCTCCAGCTAGCATGGCCGTGACGAACTCTAGCTCAAGTCTCCTTCAAAGCCGTCAACATGACTCACGAAATCGTAATGACACGATTGCAAACAAACCATACCACGGGTGGGGTTCGAACCCGCGGTCAGTCTCAAAACTCAAGATCGTCGTTAAGCCACTGGGCCAGCTAGCATCAATAAGATTCATCCAACTAGGTATATTTCTACACCATAGGAAGGTTAGCATAAGCACCACTGTGTCCACAAATGCAAGTTTTTACCGACGAATCTCCCGCTAGCATGGCCGTGACGAATTCTAGCTCAAGTCCCCTTCAAAGCCGTCAACATGACTCACGAAATCGGTCGGTTCCAGTTTTTTATCCATCTGAGGGATGTTCACCAATGCTGAGTAAAGTTGGAGGGCTTCTGTGCAGGGGTTTGAATGGGCTAGCCTGAGCATATTGACCCCAATGAAAAAATTTCTTTCAGTAACACGATCTCTGATGCTTGGAATATCAAGTTCTTTCCGCATATTTAAAATTTTGGCAGTACGAGGGTATCCTAGGATGAACCTCATTGCTTCGTTCTGCAGTTTTTCCAGCCCTTCAAGCTTCCAGTCAGACACGAGAGCAAGTAGTTGCGCAGCATAATCAACCAATGATCTAATATAAGCAAGATACATCATTTTCACAATTTTAACATTAGCACCATACCTGGGATGAAAACCTGCCACAACTCTAAATTCTCTCAGCCTTTCTTTGTATTGGTGACAAAGTCTCGTTACAACAGGTCCAAGTAGTGGGACCACAAAGCTTAGATACCTGTATCTGCTTACATATTCTAGAAGAGACCCATCATGCAACTGGATCTGGCGAACTGTGCCTCTCTGTCGAGGAGGACGCCTGTTGAGTGTCTTTGTTTTATCAGTAGAGTTTATCAACCCCAGGTCCTGACACGAGGCTAGTACATGGTTAAGGATGTTTTGGGTGTTGGAGAATCCGGTGGTGTGAATCATTATATCATCAGCAAAACTAATCATATAATGATGGGGCTGGCTAGGCATAGCATTAAGTAAAGCATTAATTAGAATTAATTAGAATAGATTTAGAACTAGTATTAAGTCTGCCCGAAATGCCTAGCATGCCCAGACATGCTAGGTATGTTAACGCCATCTTTGTAATTATAGTCCTTAAATGAAAACAACATTGTAATTTTACAGAGAAATAAGATCTTGAATCTTGAGCACACCTCCTGTGGGTTCTAATTCAAATCTTAGTTACACTTCTATGTCCCTGAACAACACAGACGACTTTCTATTGGACAGGTAGCCTTTAATCCAGCGGAGAAGCCATCCTCCAACATCCATTCTGGCAAGTTCACTAATGATTACATGTCGGTTGGCAACATCAAAAGCAGATTTAAGGTCAAGGAAGGTAGTGTATGAGCTGTCAGTGTGCAGAGTGAGAAAGGTGGCTATGCAATGATGCACACTCCTTCCATGCATGAAACCATGCAACCGGGGATACAAAAATTGCTAATTCTGTGCATGAGGCGATTAAGAAACATCCTTCGAATGTTTTACACAAGCAGCTAGTAAGAGATATTGGGCGAAATGAGTTTTGTTGATTGGGCTTTGGAATGGAAATGATGAGGCTGTTGGTCCAAGATTTAGGGAGCTCCCCAGTTACATAGCTCATGTTATATAATTCAAGTAAAGGATTACCTGGTACTCGACATAGCAATCTGAGTATGTTGTAAGTAATGGCATCCTTCCCAGGCGACGTGGAGTTGCCCTTTGTTAGTGCTGCATCAAGTTCAAAGTTAGTGAAAGGAATATTACAGTCATCTTCCTTGCCGAGCATAAAACAAATCAGTCTCTCCCTTGCATCATGTTTGTCCATTAATTTCGCTTGTGTGATACTGGGAATACTGTCATAGCAAGATGTGCCAGCCCAAGCACTGACTAACTCATTCGCCCTATGTAAGGGATAGGTTTTTAGTTTGATATCTTTATTATGCACGCCATACCCATCCTGTGGGCGGTAGTCAAAAAATTACAGAGGTACATAATGGGTCCAGGGACTGGACCCCAAAGTTTTGATAGCTGAGCAAGTTACAAAGGTAATGAACTCACAAGTTACAAAGGTAATGAACTCACCTGCCAAAGATACTTGTAACCCAGCCGGAGGCTGGCGGTGGTGACATCCAAGAGTCTGCTTATTTTGTTGGATGCACCATAGACATGTGGCTCCTCCTGCATGATAGAATGATGATAGATGGACTGACTGGTGTCAATCTCCCTGAGTCTTAAGTCAATAAAATTCAGTTGAAGTTCTTTTCGTATTATTGTTCTCAAACTGCTAACTGACAAGCCAAGATTGTAATCTACCCCCTCTTTGAAAGCATAAAACTTAGCCAATTTATCAGTTCTATCATGCATCTGAAGACCAATGTGAGATGGAATCCACAGCATGTGCACTCTGACTCTACTATCCACAATCCTACCATACCTGTGTCTGGCTTCTGACACAAGCATGCTACAAGTTATACTTGATGAGTTGAGAGCATTTATGGATGACAGAGAATCAGTTACAATTAGAGAGTCAACCTTAGATACATGGACGCATTTGAGTGCAAGGAATATGGCAAACAGTTCTGTCTGAAGGGTAGAGGCCCAGTTATTGATGCGTGCTCCAATTTCTTTAAGAGAGCCATCACTCTGTATGACAACAGCAGCACTACCAGCTGCACCAGTGGATTGGTGAACAGAACCATCAACGTAAATAATTTGTGAGAGAGTGTGCTGTTTGGCTAAATTATCAATACAGCTTAAGGCATCATGTTTGGCTTCAAGGCGAAGCTTTGGTTGTGATTTAAGAAGTAGTTTGGGGGGAAATGGAGGGATGGTAGTTTGGAATGGGGTAATATTCCATGGAGCGGAGAAGTGCCGCTGTTGCCTTACTTGCCACAGATCATGTATCTGATTCATGCGGAGGTCGGTTCCAGTTTTTTCGATCCATCTGGAGGGATGTTCACCAGTGCTGAGGAAAGTTTGGAGGGCTTCTGTGCAGGGGTTTGAATGGGCTTGCCTGAGCATATTAACCCTAATTAGGATATTTCTTCCAGTAACACGATCTCAGATGCTTGAAATATCAAGTTCTTTCTGCATATTTAAAACTTTGGCAGTACGAGGGCATCCTAAAATGATCCTCATTGCTTCGTTCTGCAGTTTTTTCCAGCCCTCCAAGCTTCCAGTTAGACACAGGAGCAAGTAGTGGCGCAGCATAATCAACCAATGATCTAATATAAGCAAGATACATCATTTTCACAATTTTAACATTAGCACCATACCTGGGGTGAAACCCTGCCACAACTCTAAGTGCTCTCAGCCTTTCTTTGTATTGACGACAAAGTCTCGTTACAACAGGTCCAAGTAGTGGGACCTCAAAGCCTAGATACCTGTATCTGTTTACATATTCTAGAAGAGACCCATCATGCAACTGGATCTTGCGAACTGTGCCTCTCTGTCGAGGAGGACGCCTATTGAGTATCTTTGTTTTATCAGTAGAGATTATCAACCCCAGGTCCTGACACGAGGCTAGTACATGGTTAAGGATGTTTTGGGTGTTGGAGAATCCGTGGTGTGAATCATTATATCATCAGAAACTGATCATATAATGATGGGGCTGGCTAGGCATAGCATTAAGTAAGGCATTAATTAGAATATTGAATAGAGTGGGACTGAACACACCTCCCTGTGGGGTTCCTAATTCAAAGTCTTTAGTTATACTTCTATGCCCCTGGAACAACACAGAAGACTTTCTGTTGGACAGGTAGCCTTTAATCCAGCGGAGAAGCCATCCTCCAACATCCATTCTGGCAAGTTCACAAATGATTACATGTCGGTTGGCAACATCAAAAGCAGATTTAAGGTCAAGGAAGGTAGTGTATGAGCTGTCAGTGTGCAGAGTGAGAAAGGTGGCTATGCAATGGTGCACACTCCTTCCATGCATGAAACCATGCAACCGGGGGGACAAAAAATGTTTGATTCTGTACATGAGACGATTAAGAATCATCCTCTCAAATGTTTTACATAAGCAGCTAGTAAGAGATATTGGGCGAAATGAATTTTGTTGATTGGGCTTAGGAATGGGAATGATGAGGCTGTTGGTCCAAGATTTAGGGAGCTCCCCAGTTACATAGATCATGTTGTATAATTCGAGTAAAGGATTGCCTGGTACTCGACACAGCAATCTTAGTATATTGTAGGTAATACCATCCTCACCAGGCGACGTGGAGTTGCCCTTAGTTAGTGCTGCATCAAGTTCAAAGTCAGTGAAAGGAACGTTACAGTCATCTTCCTTGCTGAGCATAAAACAAACAAGTCTCTCCCTAGCATCATATTTGTCATTTAATTTCGCCTGTGTGGTACTGGGATGATTTTCATAGCTTGATGTAACAGCCCAAGCACTGACTAGCTCATTCGCCCTATGTATGGGATGAGGATGCGCAATCTGACCAGTTTTGTTACCCTTAATTCTATTTATGTCCCTCCATGCTCGGCTAGGTGGGGTGTGAGCATTGAGACCATTGACAAATTTTTCCCAGTCAGTTTGCCGCAGCTCTGTCATACGCTCTCTGGCAGCAGCAAGGGCAGTTTGAAAGAGCTTCAGAATTCCAGGGGTACGATGTTTTCTATAGGCTAGGCCTAGTCTGCGAGCAGTACGTTTCAGTGTTCGAAGTTTAAGATCATTGTAATAAGTATGGTTACTATAGGAGGTATGATTGTTATGGAAGTTGGTTGGGTTAAGAGTTCCAGGAGGTTTTAAAGGCGGCTCTAAGTAGTTCTGAATACTGCTCACAAGGTCATTGTTAAAGGTCTCAACAGAGGAACACTCATAGGAATTATACCAGTCAGTCACATGTGCAACAAAGTCCTCATGTTGATCAGGGGAAACATTAAAACGTTTCCGTTTGAATATTCCACCAGAAAGGATAGTATTACTTATATCTAGTGAGGTTAGCCTTGGGAAATGGTCTGATGATATATCTGATACAATGGTAGACTCACAGCTGGCAGAAGTAATGTTGAAGCCAAGACACAGATCAAGGATGCCTCCATAGATATGTGTGGGTTCAAGGTCACCTACAATTTGCACATTATCATGACTATTTAACAGTGACAACAGTTGGTTACCATTACGATTACCAAACTGTGAGCTTCCAATGTTTTTGTGTCTTGCATTATAATCTCCAATGATAAGAGTAGGCTCAGACTGAGCACAAGTTGGGAGCTCCAAGTAATTGAACTTATCAGCAGGAGCATACAAATTAAATATGTTGAGAGCAGAGTTCCCAACATAGATCCTAACACCATGGTATTGTAGCCCATCTGTTTTCTTATGTGTGAGAAGTTGATGGGGAAGTGACTTTTTAATATATAGAACACAAGAGTTAGTAGATTTGAGGTTATATGCAACAAATGATGGCAATTTAGGGGGCTGGGATTTTTCAGGGCCTCTGCACTCTTGTAGACACACAATATCAATGGGTTCGGTGGTTACTTTATGATGAAGGTCAGGAAGTCTTTTTCAAGTGATGCAATATTCCAGCTAAAAATATTAAGTTTATACAAGGACTGATCCATTATAGAAGTCCTGGAATCTGGCTTAGTTTCTCAACATAATGAAAAAATTGTTCATATAAAGAGCAGACCTTATCAATGTCAGCAGTGTTACCCTGGTCCATGAGTTTTCTAAGTGCACGTCCAGTTGTGAGGCCTCGTGGGAGTCTTTATTTACACAGAGCACGACGCTGTTCATGTGTGAATGTATGATAGGTGGCACTACCACTCACATTCCCTCCTCCACTAGCATTACACGCATCACTATAACTGTCATCACCAACACCACTACCAACATTGTGTTCATTACATTTATCAGCAGTGCTATATTCAACATTAATGTTAATGTGGATAACCTCATCACACTCGGCATCACCTCTTATATTACACTCATAACTATTACTAACATCAAAGACAACACTGCCCTCAGCATGATGCTCACTATAGTTATCAACACAGCTGTTGGGTTCGTCATTGCCGTAATTAAGGACACCACCACCACCTTGTTCATCAGCCTTACACTCGTTTTCAGAATTTGTGACAATCTTGCTATTGGTGACAATCTTGCTATTGGTACCCAAGTGTTGCATATGTGTCTAATTTACCAACTCGTCGGTTCTCTGAACCATTCATTTACAAACAGGTGTAGTGTCTGATATGTGGAAGATGGCTAATGTAATTCCTATTTTTAAAGCAGGGGACAAGTCACTACCGTCAAATTACCGCCCAATAAGCCTGACCTCAATTGTAGGCAGGTTGCTAGAGTCAATTATAGCTGATGTTATTAGAAGCCATCTAGATAACCATGATTTGATTAATGATGCTCAGCATGGATTCACGAGGGGCCGTTCCTGCCTATCTGATTTGTTGGCCTTCTTTAGTAAAGCTTTTGAGGCTGTTGATCACGATAAAGAATTCGATGTTGTTTATTTGAATTTTAGTAAGGCTTTTGATGGAGTACCGCACCAGAGACTGTTAAAGAAAGTGGCAGCTCATGGCATTGGGGAAAAAGTGCTGTCATGGATCGAGTCATGGCTCACCAATAGGAAGCAGAGAGTGTACATAAATGGGGTTAAATCCGAGTGGGGATCTGTAACAAGTGGTGTTCCACAGGGATCAGTCTTAGGCCTGTTGTTGTTTATAATACATATCAATGACCTTGATGAGGGAATTACTAGTGACATGAGCAAATTCGCCGATGACACGAAGATAGGTAGGATAATTGATTCAGACGTAGATGTCAGGGAACTTCAGGAGGATTTAGACAAACTCAATTCCTGGTCAGAAAAGTGGCAGATGCAGTTCAATGTAGATAAATGCAAGGTTCTGAAGCTCGGGAGTGTCCATAACCCAAGCCTTATAAGTTAAATAACGTAGAACTTAGCCATACAGATTGCGAAAAGGACTTGGGGGTTATGATAAGCAGCAACCTTAAACCAAGACAGCAATGCCTAAGCGTACGTAATAAGGCAAACAGATTACTGGGATTTATATCAAGAATTGTAAGCAACAGAAGTCCAGAGGTTATATTACAGCTTTATTCATCGTTAGTAAGGCCTCCCCTAGATTACGCAGCTCAGTTCTGGTCTCCATATTACAGAATGGATATTAATTCGTTAGAAAACATTCAGCGTAGAATGACTAAATTAATACATAGCATTAGAAATCTTCCGTATGAAGAAAGATTGAAGACCCTAAAATTACATTCACTTGTAAGACGAAGAATGAGGGGGGACATAATCGAGATATACAAGTGGAAAATGGGTATTAACAAAGGGGATATAAATAAGGTCTTGAGGATATCTCTCCAAGAGAGAACCCGCAATAATGGATTCAAATTAGATAAGTTTAGATTTAGAAAGGATATAGGAAAGTATTGGTTTGGAAATAGGGTAGTTGATGAGTGGAACAGTCTGCCTAGTAGGGTTATTGAAGCAAGGACCTTGGGTAGTTTTAAATTTAGGTTGGATAAATTCATGAGTGAGAGGGGTTGGATTTGAGTGGGAATTGCACATGAGTAAATAAAATTATCAAAGCTTATTTCTTGGTTAGCATTGAAAATTAGGTTGAACAAATATTCTGTTAGTTTGATGGAATGTGAAGGACCTGCCTAGTATGGGCCAACAGGCCTGCTGCAGTGTTCCTCCTTTCTTATGTTCTTATGAGGGCAGGCATGAGCCAGTATTCAGACTCCAGGTATCTGGTAGGCTTGGGTGGTCATAATGGGAGGTGCAAGGTGAGGTGTGGTTGGCTGCGATGTGGGCAGCCCTCACACTGCAGTCAGCATGAGCTGCTGTGACTCCTGAAGTCTTACAATTGATACATCGTTTAGCAACAGTCTGGTGCTGTTTGATCAAATCATAACACCGTTCAGAAGAATGACATTGGCACACACTGCACATCAGTATGACTTAGCTGGGCATTTCCTGGCAATGTGGCCCCAACGTTGACACTTATAACATCGACGTTGAGAGGTCTGACAATGCAATGTTATAGCGCCTGTTGAGGGCAGCACGGGAGTGAATATAGCGTGGCAAAGTCCCCTGGCCAGTCCACTCAGCTAATATCAGATCGTTGGGAAGTCGACGAGGGCTTGCAACTTGCTCTGACACCAGATATTTAGGATTCAAGTGCTTGTTGACGTTGTATATGACAATGAGCACTTTAGGTGCCCTAGGTGGGGCAGCTCGGAGTTTGATGTTGGCATATTCTTTAGCGAGAAGTTTGTCTATAAATGTTGAATCATTAGGCACAAATACGTAGTTATCCTCATCATGGAGAAACTTGATAGTTTTCTCTGGGTTGTCTACACTAGCTTCATAGAACCAATTACACTTACTCTCTTGATCAGTGTTGTTAGGGAAATCTAACCTGACAGCTTTGGGAGGGTGTGCGCCCCCTGTATTGCTTGCAGCAAGCTTTCTCTGGAAGCCTCGTTCCTTTTTCCGAGAGTGTTTACTAAGGTATGTTTCAAATCTGCCTTCATCATCATTTACGTCATCAAGACCATCAGCTATACTCATAGCTGACAGCAGTTTCACACTGGCGATGGGCGGTGTATAGGAGGGTCAAGGGACATTCACCTCACTAGACAAAGGCAATATGGGTGTCAGTGGCCTGCGGGTCTTTTCAAGGTCATTAACTGGGCCAGTCTTATGGAGAGTTACCAAACACTACAATACTCGTTAATTACTCCAAACTACAGCACTTAACAAATAATCAAGAACAATTTACACAATGTATAGGTAGACATATAATGATTGCAAATTGTTACTATTACAATCTAAGCTAGGCGCTAAACCCACTAGATGAGATGGCAAGAAAAATAGATGTTAACAGGCTGACTCTTGCACATCACAGTTGAAAGGTAACCGAATTACTCAAGAAAGTGTTCATGAAACTGAACATCATGCAAGAGTAAGCTTGTTCACAGTAAAAATGCGATAATTTTATACCTGAACAAAATTTACTTAATGTTATAAAAATAGCATAAGTTACACACTCACAGCACAGATGAATAGTACAATTTGAAATATAAATAGTTCTGGGAATTTAAGTCAAGTTTCAGTCTGAATGGAAAAATGTATTAGGAAACACAGCACAACACTAGGACAAGCAACCCAATTGTGCAACCGTAATTGATAGTTCAGCAACACTGAGCGGAGAATGTATTACACTGGGTTAATAAATGTAAGAAGTCACTGCATGGATTACCTGGGCTGGCTTGGTGCCTTGATGTTCTCGATGCAGGAAAAACATTCACTTCACTAGACAAACGCAATATAAGTGTCAATGGCATGAGGCACAGTGCCGCTTTTCAAGGTCATACACCGGGCCACAGTCTTCTGGAGAGTTACCAAACACTGCAATACTCGTTAATTACTTCAAACCTGCAGCACTTAACCAAGAATCAAAACCAATTTACACAATGTATAGGTAGAGATATAATGATTGCAAATTGTTACTATTGCAATCTTAACTAGGCGCTAAGCCCACTAGATGAGATGGCAAGGCAAATAGATAATAACAGGCTGACTCTTGCGTACCACAGTTTAAAGGTAACCCAGTTACTCAAGAGAGAAAGTGTTCATGAAACTGAACATCATGCAAGAGTAAGCTTGTTCACAGTAAAAATGCAATAATCTTATCCCTGAACAAAATTAACAAGAGTTACACGCTCACAGCACAGATGAATAGTGCAATTTGAAATAGTTCTAGGAATTTAACAGTCAAGTTTCAGTCTGAATGGGAAAATGTATTAGGAAACACAGCACAACACTAGGACAAGCAACTTAATTGTGTAACTGTCCTTGATAGTTCAGTAACACTGAGCGGAGAATTACACTGAGTTAATAAATGTAAGAAGTCACTACACTGAAATAAACTCTGAGCCTTTTATTAAAAGTCTTAATACAGGCTTACAGATAACAGTTAACTGTCTCTAAAGCGAAACACTGTTGCTGAAGGTCAGAATTAATCCTAGTGTAGAGGTGAGGGAAAGTTAGTGTAGTTAACCTGGGGTGTACGTGGCAACCCGCGCACCACTACATAACACAGCGTCTTCACAGGAGGCGGCGATTTCTTTGGGAGAATATGCGCTTTCTGTCGACTCACAGAGCCTGCGGCCTTGTCGTCGGCGCCCAGTCTATCTTCTTTCTTCACCTGGTCTGTGAGCGGTGGTGGAAATGTACAAGCATGGAGAGGTATGTGGGTGATGGTGGTAGCGACACAGCTAATCCCCTCTCCCTTACATTACTCACTCTTTAAATTCATCTGGCTTATCAACCCACACTAAGCCACTAGGTAAAAGTTAGCTTTTACAGGCAGGAAGCACACTGATATGGCAGGAACACTATAAAACGTTTACGTAGATGTGCTGGGGATGAGGACAGCTGTGCCTGCTGGCTACCTTAGTTTGTCCTGCCTGGCTTGTTTGTTGCTTTCAAGCCTGCTTGAATGTGCCAGTTAAACCCGTGTCAACCACTTGAAGATTATCTTGTAGCAGGCACGTATGCACACAGGAGACACATTCTTAAGAAGGGTGGGTGGGAAATCGTGGAAAGCTGGCAGCAGGACTGACGGGCACTCAGGCACGTATGTGGGCAGGCAAAAACCGCCTCTAGACCATAGGTAAATAGAGGCGAATGGCTGAGTTCTAAATAGAGGGAGGAGGCAGGCGAGGGGTAGTGTAGATAGGCCTTCTTGTGCCACTTCAAACCAACACTTTTCGTTTAACTAGGTAGATCACTAGTCACAGCTCACACATAAGAGTTTCAGCAACAATGCAGCTGCAATCCAACGATATGAGTTGCATGATGAGTTGTCAGTCGAGTGAAATAAGCAGTCCTGGGAAACAAGGCCTAGGACCTCACTCACACACGTCCTCTCCCCTCAAACACTCAGCCATTACGTACCTATACGGCTCACGTATCCCAGAACGGGATACAGTCAGGTTTCTCGGCCTCCTGTTTGACTGTCGATTGTCCTGGAAACCTCACATTACCTCTCTGAAGGCAACTTGTCATAGCTGGCTGAACCTGCTTAAAACCCTAGCGCATCTTTCATGGGGGGCTGATCGTAGAACACTCCTTCACCTGCATTCTGCCCTAATTTTATCGAAACTCGATTATGCCTCCCCTGCTACTCTTTCCAGCCTTAATCCCATCCATCACCAGGGATTGCATTTATGCCTTGGTGCTTTTCGTTCTTCCCTGGTTGAGAGCCTGTATGTAGAAGTGAACATTCCATCCTTGTCTGATCATCGTGATGCACATTGCCTTCGCTATAATGTTCGCTCTCATGACCTCCGCAATCCTTCCATGTATAGGATTGTCACAGATGTTAGTAGACGCTCTTTATTTGTTGGTTGACCCTGTTTACTTTGTCCCTTTTCTCTTCGTCTACATTCGCTCTTATCTTCCCTTCAGCTACCACCTTTCTATGTTCTTGTGGCATCTCCCTTTCCCCTACCCCCTTGGGAAGTTCCTGCTGTCCGAGTCTGTTCTTTTCCTCTGCCTTGCACGAAAGCCCCACTACCTACGGTGGCTTCTCGTTCTTCTTCATTCTATTAAACCGAGTATAGGTTTCTGGCCTTCTTCTTGTCACCAGTGTCGAGGTTGGGAGACTACACTCTTCCATCTTTGCATTGACCACACTCGTCTTACTCATGGGTATCTCATGGAGAGATTCCCTGTCCCTCTCTGTGAGCATTGTCATGTTCCAGTATCTGTTCGCCATATTCTGTTGGACTGCCCACTCTATCAACGAGCACGCAGAATTTACCTCCAATGTAATCTTCACTCTGCTGCCCTTTCTTTACCTTTCCTTCTTGCTGATGGGCCCTCCTTTAATCCTGACTCTCTCTCTGACTTTTTGACAGCAACGGACTTACTACACAAACCCTCTGTCCCTGCACTATCCACTGTCCTGCTGCACTCCATACCCTACTGTATGACCCTTATGGTTTAGCGCTTCTTTTTTATTATAATAATAATGAGATCTGTCTCCCATGGGAGGAAGTACAAGTACCTCATCATCTTCTGGGACCAACTGTCCCCAAGCCTAGCCCCATTCCCCGCCCTCACAAGGCTCGTAGGGAGACGCTAGGCCTCTGGGCTGTCATCTTCCCCACTCCAGGGGAGCTCATGTGAATGGCAGTCTTATGAGCTGCAGGTGGTGTAGACAGCCTTGCTGTCTGCATAGACAGCCATGCTGTATGCCAGCTGAGTTCATATTTTGTGCCATGCTAGTTTCCATAGATTCCGCCAGAGGGCAAGCCTGGTAGGCGTACCCACGTCAACCAGACCCTCCCTGGCCCTCTCTCACTTGGCGCCCAGACATCACTCAGACAACAAGGCCTAACTCCTTTCTCCCTCACAAGGCGCATGGCCCTGCTGGGCCATGGCCACTAACACACAGCCTTACTCACCCTTTATTACAAATAAAGTAAGAAGCCTCCGAAGACCTTATCATTTCAACCACGCCTCCAAGAAGAACGCCAAATAACTATCGTTAAACAATGGTGATAGCGGTGGTTGCAGCTGATGTGTTTGCCCCGCGGATTGATGGAAGAGGAATGAAGTTTGTCTTCACTTCATCACTCTACACAAGAAGCATCCGTCTCTCAACGAGTTATCCTGATGTCGTGTCTGCAAATCTCAGCATCCAGACACAGGTACATGCAAGATCCAGGCTAATATTTGCCTAATTCTCCGAGAAATGGCATCACTGACTCTACGCACAGCATCCCACGCTGTTTCTCAGTAACGTGCTCAGCCTTGCCAGCATATTCTGCTGTTGTTGTTCAGCTCAGCACAGCTATTTCAGCACATCAGAGGTGAGTTTGTTGTGATTTCAGCATCTAGTGTGTCTCCCCCGTGTATGGGTAGGGTGAGAGTAGGAAGTGGCCGGAATTCCTCGCCTGACTCGCTCACTCACGCTGCCGACTCACTCCACTCACTGCCCACTCCCTCTGTGCCATGTTTTCTGTGAATTTCCTTGTGAATTCTTGCCATAACTGTGTATCCGAGTGTCGAGGCCACTCGAAGCCACGTGGATCACCAAGCCATATGGATCACCAAGCCACGTGGATCATCAAGCCACGTGGATCTCCAAGCCATGTGGATCAGCAAGTCACGTGGGGTGTGACCAAGCCATGTGGGTTAAGCCAGATCCCAAGCCACATGTGGTCTGCTGCCGCATCAAACCATGACGTCAACATGCTGCTGACGTCTCGATGCTGCCTGACTCCACTGACGTCACCACGATGCTGCCTGACTCAGCTGACGTCACGATGCTGCCGACTTCACAACGTCACTCCACTGACGTCACTCGCGATGTCACCCCATGACATCCGTCACGACGTCACTCCACTGATGTCACTCACGATGTCACCCGATGACATCCATCACGACGTCACTCCAGGACGTCACCTCGCGACGTCACCATGATGCTGCCTGACGTCACTTGCGATGTCACCCATGACATCACCTTTCGACGTCATGCCTGACATCACCCCATGATGCCCCGAGTGTTCTAGTTTCACTGTGAGCATTTTATTTTCATTATTTTCGAGAAGTTTGAGAGAAGATATATGTCGAGTGTTCATTAATTCCTCTCAGTCAGTGTTCTCACATGTTCGTGTATTGCTTGTGTCGATTTTTACACAGAAAAGCATCATTTGCTAATAAGCTGTTGTACCACATGTGCAGTATGTGTGCAGTTTTCTCATGTGTCCTATGTAGCACCTGTGTGTTACTCTGTCACTGGGTGTGATCCGCGCCCCGCGCGCTTGACAGCTGACATTTGTCAGTCCAGGCGTCAGTTATGAGCGTCCGGGCGCCCTGTACAGAAAGCTCTTATTGTTCGCCGCTCGTAGATGCCTTTGCTGAGAGCGATAAAATTAATGAATTCAGAGACAACTCATTCAGAAATGTTCAAGATATGTCAAAGTATTTTATCCACAGTGGTATATTACAGACCATTCTGGAAAAAATACCCTGATTTTGCTCCCTGTAAATAAAGCATTGCCACGTGTGTTTGTGTGTACTCACCTAGTTGTGGTTGTGGTTGCAGGGGTCCTATGCACATGTCGATTGAAAACTGGGCCTGTTGTATGTGCATGTGTGTGTATGTATATATGTATGTGTGTGTGTATGTGTGTGTGTATATGTATGTGTATATGTATATGTGTGTGTGTGTGTGTGACCCAACAATTAAAATTTGCACCAATAACTCATTACAGTTGTGGCCGGGTGTAGACTAATAGATTGCTCATTGCTTTATAATTTGTTCATGATTGCAACCATGTATAGACGTAAGTAAATTTACTTACTTACATGATTCATTACCTTGTAACTAGTGAATTCATTACCTTTGTACCTTGTTCAGCTATCAAAACTTTGGGGCCCAGTCTCTGGACCCTTTATAAACCTCTGTAAACTGCAAATACCATTGTAACTTGTCATGATTGTGACCAGATACATCTGAGTTCATTACCTTTGTAACTTGATTAGCTATCAAACTTTGAGGTCCAGTCCCTGGACCCATTATGTACCTCTGTAATCTTTTGACTACCGCCCACAAGATGGGTATGGGGTGCATAATAAAGATATCAAACTAACAACTGAATCGTACCCGCGATGATTCTCCCATCGAGACCGTAGTGGTATGCCACCTATCATACATTTACACATGAATAGCGTCGTGCTCTGTATAAACAAAGACTCCCACGAGGCCTCACAACTGGTAGTGCACTTAAAAAACTCATGGACCAGGGTAACACTGCTGACATTGATGAGGTCTGCTATTTATATGAACAATTTTTTCATTATGCTGAGAAACTAAGCCAGATTCCAGGACTTCTATAATGGATCAAAACTCGTATAAACAATATTTTTAGCTGGAATATTGCATCACTTAGAAAAAGACTTCCTGACCTTCATCATAAAGTAACCACCGAACCCATTGATATTGTGTGTCTACAAAAGTGCAGAGTCCCTGAAAAATCCCAGCCCCCTAAATTGCCATCATTTGTTGCATATAACCTCAAATCTACTAACTCTTGTGTTCTATATATTAAAAAATCACTTCCCCATCAACTTCTCACACATAAGAAAACAGAGGGGCTACAGTACCATGGTGTTAGGGTTTATATTGGGAACTCTGCTCTCAACATATTTAATTTGTATGCTCCTGCTGATAAGTTCAATTACTTGGAGCTCCCAACTTGTGCTCAGTCTGAGCCTGCTCTTATCACTAGAGATTATAATGCAAGACACAAAAGCATTGGAAGCTCACAGTTTGGTAATCGTAATGGTAACCAACTGTTGTCACTGTTAAATAGTCATGATAATGTGTAAATTGTAGGTGACCTTGAACCCACACATATCTATGGAGGCATTCTTAATCTGTGCCCCCAATGGAAATAAGTCACTGTCTGACTTTTTTGGGTTATCCTAGGTTCTCTACACATATGCTGCTATGTATGATAATCTATGTAAATGTATTTGTGTATACCTGAATAAACTTACTTACTTATTTGCCTTGGCTTCAACATTACTTCTGCCAGCTGTGAGTCTACCATTGTATCAGATATATCATCAGACCATTTCCCAAGGCTAACCTCACTAGATATAGGTAATACTATCCTTCCTGGTGGAATATTCAAACGGAAACGTTTTAATGTTCCCCCTGATCAACATGAGGACTTTGTTGCACATGTGACTGACTGGTATAATTCATATGAGTGTTCCTCTGTTGAGACCTTTAAGAATGACCTTGTGAGCAGTATTCAGAACTACTTAGAGTCGCCTCAAAAACCTCCTGGAACTCTTAACCCAACCAACTTCCATAACAATCATACCTCCTATAATAACCATACTTATTACAATGATCTTAAACTTCGAACACTGAAACGTACTGCTCGCAGACTAGGCCTAGCCTATAGAAAACATCGTACCCCTGGAATGCCGAGACTCTTTCAAACTGCCCTTGCTGCTGCCAGAGAGCGTATGACAGAGCTGCGGCAAACTGACTGGGAAAAATTTGTCAATGGTCTCAATGCTCACACCCCACTTAGCCGAGCATGGAGGGACATAAATAGATTTAAGGGTAACAGAACCGGTCAGATTGCACACCCTCATCCCTTACATAGGGTGAATGAGCTAGTCAGTGCTTGGGCTGTTACATCAAGCTATGAAAATCTTCCCAGTACCACACAGGCGAAATTAAATGACAAATATGATGCTAGGGAGAGACTTGTTTGTTTTATGCTCAGCAAGGAAGATGACTAACATTCCTTTCATTAACTTTGAACTTGATGCAGCACTAACTAAAGGCAACTCCACGTCACCTGGTGAGGATGATATTACCTACAATATACTAATATTGCTGTGTCGAGTACCAGGCAATCCTTTACTCGAATTATATAACATAAGCTATGTAACTGGGGAGCTCCCTAAATCTTGGACCAACAGCCTCATCATTCCCATTCCTAAGCCCAATCAACAAAATTCATTTCGCCCAATATCTCTTACTAGCTGCTTATGTCAAACATTCGAGAGGATGATTCTTAATCGTCTCATGTACAGAATTAAACATTTTTTGTGCCCCCGGTTGCATGGTTTCATGCATGGAAGGAGTGTGCATCATTGCATAGCCACCTTTCTCACTCTGCACACTGACAGCTCATACACTACCTTCCTTCACTTTAAATCTGCTTTTGATGTTGCCAACCGACATGTAATCATTAGTGAACTTGCCAGAATGGATGTTGGAGGATGGCTTCTCCGCTGGATTAAAGGCTACCTGTCCAACAGAAAGTCTTCTGTGTTGTTCCAGGGGCATAGAAGTATAACTAAAGACTTTGAATTAGGAACCCCTCAGGGAGGTGTGCTCAGTCCCACTCTATTCAATATTCTAAGTAATATTAGATGATTTAATGATTCACACCACCGGATTCTCCAACACCCAAAACATCCTTAACCATGTACTAGCCTCGTGTCAGGACCTGGGGTTGATAATCTCTACTGATAAAACAAAGATACTCAATAGGCGTCCTCCTCGACAGAGAGGCACAGTTCGCCAGATCCAGTTGCATGATGGGTCTCTTCTAGAATATGTAAACAGATACAGGTATCTAGGCTTTGAGGTCCCACTACTTGGACCTGTTGTAACGAGACTTTGTCGTCAATACAAAGAAAGGCTGAGAGCACTTAGAGTTGTGGCAGGGTTTCACCCCAGGTATGGTGCTAATGTTAAAATTGTGAAAATGATGTATCTTGCTTATATTAGATCATTGGTTGATTATGCTGCGCCACTACTTGCTCTTGTGTGTGACTGGAAGCTTGGAGGGCTGGAAAAACTGCAGAACGAAGCAATGAGAATCATTTTAGGATGCCCTCGTACTGCCAAAATTTTAAATATGCAGAAAGAACTTGATATTCCTAGCATCAGAGATCGTGTTACCGAAAAAAATATCCTAATTGGGTTTAATATGCTCAGGCAAGCCCACTCAAACCCCTGCACAGAAGCCCTCCAAACTTTCCTTAGCTCTTGTGAACATCCCTCCAGATGGATCGAAAAAACTGGAACCGACCTCCGCATGAATCAGATACATGATCTGTGGCAAGTAAGGCAGTTAGTTTAATATCTTTATTATGCACCCCATACCCATCCTGTGGGCGGTAGTCAAAAGATTACAGAGGTACATAATGGGTCCAGGGACTGGGCCTCAAAGTTTTGATAGCTGAGCAAGTTACATATGTAATAAACTCAGGTAGATTTGTTCACGATCATGACAAGTTACAAAGGTATTTACAGATTATAGAGGTATATAATGGGTCCAGAGACTGGGCCCCAAAGTTTTGATAGCTGAACAAGATACAAAGGTATTGAACTCACAAGTTTCAAATGTAATGAATCATGTAAGTAAATTTACTTACTTACTTTTATACATGGTTGCAATCATAAACAAATTATAAAGCAATGAGCAATTTACTAGTGTACACCCGGTCACAACTGTAATGAGTTATTGGTGCAAATATTAATTGTTGGGTCACACACACACATACACACAAACACAAATACACCCACACACACGTATGTGTGGTAATGCTTTATTTACAGGGAGCAAAGTCAGGGTATTTTTCCAGAATAGTCTGTAATATACCACTGTGGATAAAATACTTTGACATATCTTGAACATTTCTGAGTGAGTTGTCTCTGAATTCATTAATTTTATCGCACTCCAGTACATAATGACGCAGGGTGTGACAATAATCCAACTGGCAAAGTTAACATCTTGTTTGGCCTACATCTGGTGTGGTGATTTAACCTGCCAAAGATACTTGTAACCCAGCCGGAGGCGGGCGGTAGTGACGTCGAAGAGCCTGCTTATTTTGTTGGATGCACCATAGACATGTGGCTCCTCCTGCATGATAGAATGATGATAGATGGACTGACTGGTGTCAGTCTCCCTGAGTCTTAAGTCAATAAAATTCAGTTGAAGTTCTTTTCGTATTATTGTTCTCAAACTGCTAACTGACAAGCCAAGATTGTAATCTACCCCCTTTTTGAAAGCATAAAACTTAGCCAACTCATCAGTTCTATCATACATCTGAAGACCAATGTGAGATGGAATCCACAGCATGTGCACTCTGACTCTACTATCCACAATCCTACCATGGAAAAATAAACACATAAGCAGTATAATGTGATCCTTTATTGTAGTGATGTATCGGATATTCGCATCCGCATCTGCGGAACATCCGCACAATTTCTTACATCCGTATCCGCATCCGCATTTCACAGCAAACAGATATCCGCATATACATTCGCATCAACATCCGCGGAACATTCGCACAATTTCTTACATCCACATCCGAAATCCCCGGAACATCCGCACAATTTCTTACATCCGCATCCGCATTCGCATTCGTAAAATGAGTAAGTAAGACATCCGTATACACATCCGCATACCGGATATCTAAATTTTTCACATCCGATACATCCCTACTTTATTGACAACGTTTCGCCCACGCAGTGGGCTTTATCGAGTCACAGACCTGGAAAATGAGTAACATGAATATATGTAGGATATAGTCAGGTGGAGAAAGCTGCATGTGACAGTCTTCAAAGTAGTGTGATAGTTAAAAACATTGTGTGACTTAAAGGACCTGCAGTGTTCTATTCAACACTCAATACCGAAGAATCCTGGAATCATCACTTATCTGTATATCCAACAACTTCAACCAGAACAACGGCTTCTACAACATAACTGAACCTATTGCCAAGAAACTTCTTCAACGCTATCCCACCTAGAACTCAAGAATGGAACACTGCAGGTCCTTTAAGTCACACAATGTTTTTAACTATCACACTACTTTTAAGATTGTCACATGCAGCTTTCTCCACCTGACCCAGCATTCTCCACCTGACTATACCCTATATATATTCATGTTACTCATTTTCCAGGTAGATCTGTCTGTGACTCGATAAAGCCCACTGCGTGGGCGAAACGTTGTCAATAAAGGATCACATTATACTGCTTATGTGTTTATTTTTCCATTGTGTCGGTATTTTATACCATTTATTTCCACAATCCTACCATACCTGTGTCTAGCTTCTGACACAAGCATGTTAAAGTTATACTTGATGAGTTGAGAGCATTTATGGATGACAGAGAATCAGTTACAATTAGAGAGTCAATCTTAGATACATGGACGCATTTGAGTGCAAGGAGTATGGCAAACAGTTCTGTCTGAAGGGTAGAGGCCCAGTTATTGATGTGTGCTCCAATTTCTTTAAGAGAGCCATCACTCTGTATGACAACAGCAGCACTACCAGCTGCACCAGTGGATTGGTGAACAGAACCATCAACGTAAATAATTTGTGAGAGAGTGTGCTGTTTGGCTAAATTATCAATACAGCTTAAGGCATCATGTTTGGCTTCGTTTGTATTAACAAACGAATTCTTCAACACTTGTCCAACCTTTGGACGAAGATCTACTTCGACTAGTGGATGGTACCACTATGACCCCGCCTCCTGCTGCTTCACCTCACCTGACTACAGTATATAAGCCACCTCTACGAACATATGCAGTACTTTCTACAAGATTGATGGACTGAACACATCGACTCCAGGCCGAGGGACTGATTACCTCAAAACTCCTACTCTCTTTACACCTTTCTACTTTGTATTGGACTGATGAAGCCACTGTGTGGCGAAACGTTTCCTCAATAAAGATACCCAAATGTTGCATATGTGTCTAATTTATAACTTGTCGGTTCTCTGAACCGAAAGGTAGGGATTTGGTAGTGTGTGAGGGAGTTTTGAGATACCTCTTAGTGACACGTGAGCCGGAAAAAATAAAAGTACGTAGATTGGATAGGATAAATAGTCGCGAAGTCGTAGTGCAGGGTGAGTCTATGTATCCATTATATGGATGGAAGAGTATTTGGAGTTTGTTAAAGAGAGTTAGGGTACGACCTAGGGTGAAGGAAGTGGGTTATAGGTTCCTGCATGGTATATTAGCATCGAGGGGTCAGCTTTATGTGATGGGTTTAGTTTGGGATGGGACGTGTGCTCTGTGTGGGGAATGGGAAACAGCGTTTCACGTTGTGTATTTCTGTCGAGAGTTGTGTAGTGTCAAAGTATGGTTGCAGAGTGTTTTGAGGTGGTTGGGAGGGAAGGGTCCTTTTTCACTGTTGAAAGTTATGGGTTTGGAGTTGGGGGAATTCTCGGAAGGCATTCGGAGGACTTTGACGTATGTTATTTTAGATTACATTTATATGACGTGGGTCATGCGTGGTTCTGGAGGAGAAGTGTTAATTAAAGCTTTAGCCGCTGTTTTTATGAGAACAAAGTATAGGAATATGGAAATTTATGGTCGTAGATGGGGTACGAGTTTCACTGGAGAGTATAGAGATATGACCGTCGATAAGTTACTCAGGTTAAAGAGGGTCGGTGTTGGGTAGGGGGGTATTTAGATGTGCGTGGGTTTAGGTGAGTTTTATTTTTTTGGTAGGTAGGGTGGGTGGGGGGTGGTTGTTTTTTATCAAGATACGAGCTGGTGGTTTTGGGATGATGCGTTTTAGTTTTTTTGGGTTGCAGTGGTTTACTCCTCTTTTAGTTGTGGTTGATATTTTTTTTTCGTTATCTTTTCAAAGTTTGGACAGTTACGTGTTTTGGGGTGTAGTTTCGTTTTTTTTAGCTGTGTTTGTGAGTCGTGGCTTGTGCAACGTTTGCGTTTTGTCGCAATTTGTCGTTGTCATGTTTGAACGATAGTGTACGTGGTATGTATACTGTACCTGGTTTCATATGTACATAGTTTATATCTTATTGTGACTGTGGTGTGATGCATTATAAGTAGTGTTTTCGCGATTTAAGGATTTGTGATGTTATTGTTCCCATTTTGTACACCAGTTTTCCTTCTTACATAAAGTACATAAAGAGCAAATATATTTTTTTATATAATTTGTACATGTGTGAACTTGATGAATGATGATTTATTGGTTAGTGTCACAGGTGGAGAGTGTAAGAAACTATAGAGGTTCATAGGTTTTTTCATTCATATATTTAGCGATGAGTACAAAATGGTTCTAAATGAAATATAAAAAGAGATACACATAGGTCTACTACATGTTCTGTTTGTGTCTGGATTGATTAAGAATCGTGTTTGCTAAGTATTATGTGTATATGCTAAGTTTTAGCATAAATCACTGTATATTGACGTACGACCATTATAATGTATGTTTTGTATTAAAATCATTATGGCATACAAAACTCCTTATATTGCTAGGTTTAGGGCTGATTGGTAGTTCATGTAACTTGTGATGATTTTCTAATATTGTCTACCTGGAGTCTACCTGAGAGAATTCCAGGGGTCAACGCCCCGCGGCCCGGTCCGTGACCAGGCCTCCTGTTGGACCAGAGCCTGATCAACCAAACCCAGTGAGGAGCAGGGGTGCGGTGGGGACAATACGGGAGCACTGTATTAACATCCGGGGTCCCAGACTATTCAACATCTTACCAGAAGATATCCGAAACATCGCTGGAACCAGTGTAGAAGCCTTCAAGAGGAAACTGGACAAGTATCTTCATCGGGTGCCAGATCAACCAGGCTGTGATGGATATGTATGGCAGTGGGCCTCCAGCAGCAACAGCCTGGTTGACCAGGCAAGCACCAGACGAGCCTGGCCCATGGCCGGGTTCAGAGAGTAGATACTCTCGAAACTCTTCAAAGGTATATCAAAGGTATAACCAGGCTGTTACTGCTGGCCGCACGCAGTCCAACGTACGAACCACAGCCCGGCTGGTCAGGTACCGACTTGAGGTGCCTGTCCAGTGCCTGCTTGAAGACAGCCAGGTGTTTGTTGGTAATCCTCCTGATGTATGCTGGGAGGCAGTTGAACAATCTTGGGCCCCTGACACTTATTGTGTTGTCCCTCAACGTGCTAGTGGCACCCCTGCTCTTCATTGGGGGGATGTTACATCGCCTGCCGAGTCTTTTGCTTTCGTAGGGAGTGACACTCGTGTGCAAGTTTGGTACTAAGCCCTCGAGAATTTTCCAGTGTATATAATAATGTATCTCTCCCGCCTGCGTTCTAGAGAGTACAGGTTTAGGAACTTCAAGCGTTCCCAGTAGTTGAGGTGGTTTATCGCACTTGTATCGCATTGTATGTTAGGGTAGGATATAACTTTTGTATATAACACTTATTTAGCCTTGTATTTACAGGGTTAATGTTCTTTTAATGGATGACAAGGTAATGTGCCTGCCTATGTAATCTATAATCGGGGATTTGGACAATTGCTGTGTACTTGTGTGTTTTTATGGTGCTCACGTGTTCAGGTCATGTTTCCAGTACACCTACGGGGTTATGACATCACATCGCAAATACTTTCCCTTTTGTTTTGGTGGAGTAATATGTTCATGTATGAACATATAAAATGAATTCCTTAGATTTTGTCAAAGGGCGGGTCAAAAGAGAGGGGAAGGGGTCTTTTATTTATGGTGTATATTGCACCAGAAAAGAGGGAAGAGGTAATGCATGTGAATTTTTATTCATGTTATCATCAATGACATGTAATGATTGATTACATATGTACGTTGAGTGGTGTCAAGTTACATTCCCATGTTCGGGTTGCTCTTGTGTAGTGTAAGGAAGGGGGGGTATGATATTTTTCTGTGTACCCATGTATGTGTTTATTTATTATTGGTGGGGTGTGGAGTTTCAATATATGTTCAATTTTGTTTTGTCATGATTTTGGAATGCTTACTGTATATATGTATTGTATATACTGTTTTAAATAAAATATATATATAAAAAGTTTGTACGTGTTTATCTTCAGAACCTTTTCTTTATACATTTGGCATTTTGCAGCCAGTTCCAAGGCAACTTTGAAGCCAGAGTCATGCGCTTTTCTTACAAATGGCTTGAAATTGAACGGAGATTGTTGATGCACTTGACATCATCAACGCACTCAGACCTCATCTTGACTACATATATTTATTAAACTTGTCAGCATCTGTTCAAGATGCTCAATTTTTGTCTGCAAGTTTATTATAATTTGAGGAAGGTCAGGCGAATCAAATGCCTCTCAGAGAAGGCACTTGAATTAGTTCTTCTCTAACACCTATCCTAAAGGTACCTGGAAACATGTTCTTTTGGTGCCTGACATGACTACCTCATCATCATTGCAGTGGTCCTGTGCATCTGACTCATCTCCAGCTTCCAGGTTACATGTAGGTCGTTCTTTGAGAGTGATGAGAGGACATACTAAATTCAGGTGAGGCATGGTATGGGTGGTAAACTACAGAGTTCCACATGTGCTAGAGTTTAGCTCCTCATGGTGTGTGTGATGGCACCTGGTATCACCAGAATCATTTGCGGAGGTTGACTTCCACACTTAGAGGTTCAGTCTCAGATCTGGTTGTGGTAGACGATGGCTGTCCTTAAATGGCATTATATAGATTGTTGTCATTTTTAACTCGAAAGATTGTTTGTTTACTGAATTTATGAAACTGTTATCTTCAGAACCTTTTCTTTATACATTTTTGGCATTTGGCAGCCAGTTCCAAGCAACTTTTGAAGCCAAGAGTCATGGGCTTTTCTAAAATGGCTGAATTGAACATGTTGTACTGACATCATCAACACACTCAGGAGCATCATCTTGACTACATATATTTATTAAACTTGTCACATCTGTTCAGGATGTCATCTGCAGGTTATTATTTGAAACGTCAGGCAATCAATGCTCTCCAAGGAATTTCTGAATAGGTTCTTTCTCTGCATATGCTCGCAATCAATGGGATTTTCGAAGTATTTAGTTATGATATGACTCGTTTAAAGTGATGGGCATGGAGGTCCAGTAGATGACCCGTATTTAAAGATTATGTGCCGTAGGGAGGTGCAGCTATACCCTAAGATTTATTATGTAGATCACTGATCTCGTCATTCTGTTCCACAAACACAAAGTTGTGTGAGTTTTTCTAAAGTGGATCCTTACCTTTGGATGTGCATTTATCCCTGCCTGCCATTAAGCCATGCACACCCCACCCTGCAGCAGGGTGTTGTCAGGGAAGTTCAGCTTAACACAGTCTTCCTTAGAAGAAAGGCTTCTTGCACCCGTGTGCACCATGGACGTCTAGGTTCACATTGCCTATGAGTGGCCCAGTCTCTGGACCCTATATATACCTCTGTAATCTGCAAATACCTTTGTAACTTGTCATGACTGTGACCATCTGAGTTCATTACCTTTGTAACTTGCTCAGCTATCAAACTTTGAGGTCCAGTCCCTGGACCCATTATGTACCTCTGTAATCTTTTGACTACCGCCCACAGGATGGGTATGGGGTGCATAATAAAGATATCAAACTAAACTAACTATGAGTCAAGTGAGCCTGACTACGTCGGCGCTCTAGCCCTTTCTCACTTTTCATTCTTTGTTTACTTATAAAGATCTGGAATCTATCATCATTGTCATCACCTGCAGAAATATATTCCTCTATGAAAGTTGCCATGTTTGCAAATATTTACTATAAAGTCAGAATTCTAAAAGGATTATATGACACAAGGTTTCCAGTTCAAGGGACACTTCCAATAATGTGTACTTAACTCAGATTGCTACTCATGTTTATTATAGTCAGAGGTCTAACATAAATCATGACACAAGTTAAATTTCAATGAACACTTCAAATTATATTAACTCGGGTTACTACTGCTTACTACGAGACAAAAAAAAAAAAAAAAACATTCAGAGGCTTCTTGTATGGGTGTGGATAATATGGTATAATAATGGATTGCACAGACAAGGTCTTACACCTAATCACAAATTACAAGATGAGAATAAAGAGAGGTAGAACGGTAGGTAATATTGATCACAAAAATTAGAAGTCTGATATATATCACATTAAATAAAAGGTTCAAATTCAGTGATAACTTCCTCTTGAGTCAATACAGCCTACTGCCACCCAATATGATACCTCACTAAAATAATAATATTGCAGACATCACAAGTAATTAAAATGTCTAAGGGACACTGCATGAGAATTGACAGCTCACTGAATTGCACTGTATAAAATAAGGAAATACATTGAAAATGCAGTGACAAGGAAATATTACTGCAATGTGAATTAATTGCAAAAGTGAGCTGTCCTTGCTTTTAATTCAATCAAGAAATATACTAATAAAATTGTAAATCAATGCATAGTAGAAATGCAAACAGTAATTTTATGCAATTTGAAAATATACTGGAAAAAAAAATTTCCTAAAAGAAATGACACTAAGAAACTAATATGCAATACTGACACAATTAAAGGAAGTGTAATACTGAAAAGATTGCACTGAATTTTAATTTTATCACTTGTCAGAAATAAACAATAAGTAAAATAAAATAGAGCACAAAATACTATATAAAATAATTGCAGAAATTAATCACTGGAGGACAATAAATTTTAAAATACAAGTAAGTTGCAGAAGTAATTAATGCAGCAATAAAAATTAATTGTGCACTGGGAATATGTAGACTGAACACTTTAACTCTTATTGTAAATTAAATAAACAATTGAATGCAAGGAGAATAATGATAACACTTTACTTTAAATATGAATATTAGGATGAAGGTAATGACCAAAAATGCAGAATTTGATGGAAAACTTGGGGCATTAAGCAGGAGCAAAGCTGGAGGTCAGGAGCACTTTATGCAACTATAATTTCACCCATTTTGAGGCCAGTTCCAGTGGCCTAAAATGGCCTCATTTTTTGTTATTTCACTAGTAGGTCTTCTGTTCTACTGATTGAGGACCAGATATGGCTCATTCAACTATCAAACTACAGTGGTATCCTCGACTATCGGTCTTAATCCGTTCCAGGAGCTGGACCTTAGCACGATAAATTTGAAACTCGAAACCTTATTTCCCATAAGAAATACATATATGTAATGTAAATACAATTAATCCATTCCAGACATCCAAAAATATTCACAAAAAATTAATTTTGTAAACATTAACTATACTTTTACATTCACAAAACAATTATAAATATATACATATAAAGTATAATAAATTTATAATTAAACATTTAAAATAACATTTACTTACCTTTATTGAAGAGAGTTGCTGGCATCTGGAAGATAGGGAGGTGGACAGGGGGAGGGAGCACTCATTGTTGGGAAGGGGAATCCCCCTCCAAAAGGACTTCCCTTCTTGGTCTTTTAATGCCACTAGGACCAGCTTGAGAGTCACTAGACCCCTGTCGCACAAAATAACTGTCCAGAGTCCTCTGTTTCTGGCGCCTCTTTAACATTTTCCTTCATTCTATTAAACCGAGTATAGGTTTCCGGCCTTCTTCTTGTCACCAATGTCGAGGTTGGGAGACTGCACTCTCCCGTCTTCGCATTGGCCACACTCGTCTTACACATGGGTATCTCATGGAGACTCTCCCTGCCCCTCTCTGTGAGCATTGTCAGGTTCCAGTGTCTGTTCGACATATTCTGTTGGACTGTCCACTTTATCAACGAGCATGCAGAATTTACCTCCAATGGCATCTTCGCTCTGCGGCCCTTTCTTTACCTTCCTTCTTGCTGATGGACCCTCCTTTAATCCTGACTCTCTCGTTGACTTTTTGACAGAAACTGACTTACTACACAAACTCTGAAGATTATACCTCTAGCACCTCCCTCAGTCCCTTCTACCTCGATCTCTTGCTACCCTCCACCCCTGCACTATCCACTGTTCTGCTGCACTCCATACCATACTAATCATCCATCTCCCGCTACAACCTATTCCCCTGCATCCTTTCCTGCCCTGCCGCGCTGTATAACCCTTGTGGTTTAGCTTCTTTTGATTATAATAATAATAATAATTTAACATTTTCCTGAAGTGCAACATGGCTCTGTCACTGAACTGGCTGCACAGATGGCTCATTTCAGCTTGCTCAGGGTGGTGTTTTTCAACAAATGTCTGCAACTCATTCCACTTTGTATACAAGTCCTTAAGCACTGAAGAAGGCACCTCCTTCACTCCTCTTCCTTCTCCTGTGAATCAATAGCCTCAACTCTGGTCTGATGATGTTCCAGTTCCAGCTCTTCAGTGGTTAGCTCTACCCTATATTCCGCATCCAGCTCTGGTGGTGAGCGGACGTGCAGGCTCTACTAGCGGAGGATAGTGAGACTTGTTTTTCAAACAAGATGACTGACAACTATCGACGACGAGTCAATACTGTATGTATTGAGCTACTGAAGGGAACGATTCTACTGGAGAATGCTGACGTTTTATTGACAGCTATTCTACGTGACATCTACGGCGTATCTTACGAGGACCTTTATGGAGTGGCCATGAATGGGATACGATGAGTCTTTGTGAAATTTGCAAGCACTGAGGTGTATCGACGTGTGGTGGATGTCTACCAGACAAGAAGATGGTGGTCAATATGGGAGTAGAGGTTTGTCTACGGGACGTCTCGACAGTATACAAGTGGGTAAAACTCATAACATACCATTTGAGGCATGCTCTCAAGATATATGTGACGTAATGAAAGAATATGGTGTCATTCATGCTATAAATATAGGAAGATGGGCGCAGGGGCCATACGCTGGTTTGTTGGAAGGGTCATACTCAGTAAAAATGAGTTTGAGGAAACCCATACCGTCTTATGTGCTAATGGAATGTTTTCGCACACAGATTTATGTTCATTACCAGGGGCAAGTGAAAACTTGCAGGTTGTGTGGACAATCTGGACATTATGCAGCTGTTTGTGAGAGACATAAGGAAGTGGTGAGGAACAATGAAGAGACAGCGAAGAGATCGGGGATAATGAGCATGGGACGGAAGGAGCTGTTGAGGAACCTGCAAGTGTGCAGAATGTTGGCTTGGAAGTCACCCAATGGAGTGAGGAGGTGGACAAAGCGGAAGAGAGGGTTGACAGTGAGTTGACGGGTGGTGAAGACGTGGCTAATGACATGGAACATGAGAGTGTACATGAGAGTGGGTAAGTGAGGGTATTGATGAAGCAATACTGAGAGACTTGGGTGAGTTTATTGGTGGTGAGGATTTAGATTTGGTGCAGAGCGACATTGGAGACAGGCTGATAGACAGGGTGCACCTGCCTATTGACGAGACAGCGAGTGGGGGAGAAGAGGCAACGGAGGTGAGGGTTGAAGTGGAGATACATCAACAGTGTGAGGAAGAGGGAGTAGAGATGGATAAGAGTGAATCTCGGAAGAGATCAGGGAAGAGGCAGAAAAGGACATCATAACACCCGGACAGCGCCGGGAAAAGGCTTGGACAGAAGTGGTGAAGGGGAAAGGGGGGGGGAGGGAGAGAGTAGTACTGGAGTCTCAGCAGACATAAACCAAATCTTTAAATGGGCTGCAGAAAACAATATGAAGTTCAATGATGAGAAATTTCAATTACTCAGAT
>WNWK01017857.1:0-17500 GCA_009830355.1 Cherax destructor
GGGAATTAACGGCCCCTCCGTGCGTGAAGCAAGGCTTTACCCACTAGGCCACCAGGGGCAGCGGTGTGCGTGTGTGTGTGTGTGTGTGTACTCACCTAGTTGTGGTTGCAGGGGTCGAGTCATAGCTCCTGGCCCCGAGCTGTGTGTGTGTGTGTGTGTGTGTGTGTGTGTGGGCATGCATTCACTATGGCGCTTTGAGTGAATTGCCTGCATCTGTGTTCTCTTGGTTGAGCTTGTGTAATGTCAAGTACTGTCTCCCAATTCACCCAGGCAGTGCCTCAGAGTTTCTGTACGCTGTGACCATGTCTCCTGACCCGACCCTCATCTAATTACCATAGATTCAGTTCCTTTAGTCTCTCGTTACCAAAATCTCGAAACCCCATCACGTATCACAATGTTCACACCTAGTAGGAGGCTCAATACTCTACTGTATCCTCGAGGATTGAACATATATATATATATATATATATATATATATATATATATATATATATATATATATATATATATTTTTAAAATTTAGGTAGTAGGTTGGTAGACAGCAACCCCCAGGGAGAGTACTACCATCCTGCCAGGTGACTGTGAAACAGAAACCTGAAACTGTTTTACATGATGGTAGGATTGCTGGTGTCTTTTTCTGTCTCATAAACATGCAAGATTTCAGGTATGTCTTGCTACTTATACTTACACTTAGGTCACACTACGCAAACATGTACACGTTTATGTATACACACTCATCTGAGTTTTCTTTGATTTTATCTTAATAGTTCTTGTTCTTATTGCTTTTCCCTTTCATATCCATGGGGAAGTGGAATAAGAATCTTTCCTCCGTAAGCCATGCGTGTTGTAAAAGTCAACTAAAATGCCGGGAACAATGGGCTAGTAACCCCTTTTCCTGTATAGCTTACTAAAAAGAAGAAGAAGAAAACCGTCAAAGTGGGATGTTTGAATGTGCGTGGATGTTGTGCGAATGATAAGAAAGAGATGATTGTAGATGTTATGAATGAAAAGAAGCTGGATGTCCTGGCTTTAAGTGAGACAAAGCTGAAGGGGGTAGGAGAGTTTCAGTGGGGAGAAATAAATGGGATTAGATCAGGGGTTTCAAATAGAGTTAGAGCTAAAGAAGGAGTGGCAATAATGTTTAATAATCAGTTATGGCAGGTAAAGAAGGAATATAAATGTATAAATTCAAGGATTATGTGGAGTAAAGTAAAGGTTGGATGTGAAAAGTGGGTTATAGTAAGTGTTTATGCACCTGGAGAAGAGAGAAGTGTAGAGGAGAGAGAGAAATTTTGGGAAATGTTGAGTGAGTGTGTGGGGAGTTTTGAGCCAAGTGAGAGAGTAATTGTGGTTGGGGATCTTAATGCTAAAGTGGGTAAAAATGTTGTGGATGGAGTAGTAGGTAAATTTGGGGTGCCAGGGGTAAATGTAAATGGGGAACCATTAATTGAGCTATGTGTAGAAAGAGGTTTGGTAATAAGTAATACATATTTTATGAAAAAGAGGATAAATAAATATACAAGGTATGATATAGCACGTAAGGAAAGTAGTTTGTTGGATTATGTATTGGTGGATAAAAGGTTGATGAGTAGGCTTCAGGATGTACATGTTTATAGAGGGGCAACGGATATATCAGATCATTATTTGGTTGTAGCTACAGTTAGAGTAAAAGGTAGATGGGACAAAAAGAAAATGGCAACAGCAAGTAAGAGAGAGGTAAAAGTGTATAAACTAAGGGAGGAGGAAGTTAGGGTGAGATATAACCAACTATTGGCAGAAAGGTGGGCTAGTGCAAGTGTGAGTAGTGGGGGGGGTTGAAGAGAGTTGGGATAGTTTTAAAAATGCAGTATTAGAATGTGGGGCAGAAGTTTGTGGCTATAGGAGGGTGGGTGCAGGAGGAAAGAAGAGTGAGTGGTGGAATGAAGAAGTAAAGGGTGTGATAAAAGAGAAAAAGGTAGCTTATGAGAGGTTTTTACAAAACAGAAGTGTTAATAGAAGAGCAGAGTATATGGAGAGTAAAAGAAAGGTGAAGAGAGTGGTGAGAGAGTGCAAAAGAAGAGCGGATGAAAGAATGGGAGAGGCTCTGTCAAGAAATTTTGCTGAAAACAAGAAGAAATTTTGGAGTGAGATAAACAAGGTAAGAAAGCCTAGGGAACGAATGGATTTGTCAGTTAAAAACAGAGTAGGGGAGTTAGTAGATGGGGAGCTGGAGGTATTGGGTAGATGGCGGGAATATTTTGAGGAGCTTTTAAATGTCGATGAAAAAAGGGAGGCGGTAATTTCATGTACTGGCCAGGAAGGTACAACATCGTTTAGGAGTGAAGAAGAGCAGGATGTGAGTGTGGGGGAGGTGCGTGAGGCATTACGTAGAATGAAAGGGGTAAAGCAGCTGGAATTGACGGAATCATGACAGAAATGTTAAAAGCAGGGGGGGATATAGTGCTGGAGTGGTTGGTATTTTTTGTTTAATAAATGTATGAAAGAGGGGAAGGTACCTAGGGATTGGCAGAGAGCATGTATAGTTCCTTTATATAAAGGGAAGGGGGATAAAAGAGAGTGTAAAAATTATAGGGGAATAAGTTTACTGAGTATACCAGGTAAAGTGTATGGCAGGGTTATTATTGAAAGAATTAGAGGTAAGACAGAGAGTAGGATTGCAGATGAGCAAGGAGGCTTTAGAGTGGGTAGGGATGTGTAGATCAAGTGTTTACAGTGAAGCATATATGTGAACAGTATTTAGATAAAGGTAGAAAGTTTTTATTGCATTTATGGATTTAGAAAAGGCATATGATAGAGTGGATAGGGGAGCAATGTGGCAAATGTTGCAAGTGTATGGAATAGGTAGTAAGTTACTGAAGGCTGTAAAGAGTTTTTATGAGGATAGTGAGGCTCAGGTTAGGGTGTGTGAGAGAGGGAGATTACTTCCCGGTAAAAGTAGGTCTTAGACAGGGATGTGTAATGTCACCATGGTTGTTTAATATATTTATAGATGGGGTTGTAAAAGAAGTAAATGCTAGGGTGTTGGGAGAGGGTGGGATTAAATTATGGAGAATTAAATGCAAAATGGGAGTTGACACAGTTACTTTTTGCTGATGATACTGTGCTTATGGGAGATTCTAAAGAAAAGTTGCAAAGGTTAGTGGACGAGTTTGGGAGAGTGTGAAAGGTAGAAAGTTAAAAGTGAACATAGATAAGAGTAAGGTGATGAGGGTATCAAACGATTTAAATAAAGAAAAATTGGATATCACATTGGAGAGAGGGATTATGGAAGAAGTAAATGTTTTCAGATATTTGGGAGTTGACGTGTCAGCGGATGGGTTTATGAAGGATGAGGTTAACCATAGAATTGATGAAGGAAAAAAAGGTGAGTGGTGCATTGAGGTATCTGTGGAGACAAAAAGTTATCCATGGAGGCAAAGAAGGGAATGTACGAAAGTATAGTGGTACCAACACTCTTATATGGGTGTGAAGCATGGGTTGCAAATGCTGCAGCGAGGAGGAGGCTGGAGGCAGTGGAGATGTCCTGTCTAAGGGCAATGTGTGGTTAAATATTATGCAGAAAATTCGGAATGTGGAAATTAGGAGAAGGTGTGGAGTTACTAAAAGTATTTGTCAGAGGGCTGAAGAGGGGTTGTTGAGGTGGTTTGGTCATTTAGAGAGAATGGATCAAAGTAGAATGACTTGGAGAGCGTATAAATCTGTAGGGGAAGGAAGGCGGGTAGGGGTCGTCCTAGAAAAGGTTGGAGGAAGGGGTAAAGGAGGTTTTGTGGGCGAGGGCTTGGACTTCCAGCAAGCATGTGAGCGTGTTAGATAGGAGTGAATGGAGACGAATGGTTTTGGACATGACGATCTGTTGGAGTGTGAGCAGGGTAACATTTTGTGAAGGGATTCAGGAAACCAGTTAATTGATTTATTTGGACTTGAGTCCTGGAAATGGGAAGTACAATGCCTGCACTTTAAAGAGGGGTCTGAGATAGTGACAGCTGGGAGGACTTTTCTCAGCTGTAGTATCTGAGCTCCTCTGCAAAGACAGTGATTATGTATGAGTGTGGTGAAAGTGTTGAATGATAATGAAAGTATTTTCTTTTGGGGATTTTCTTTCTTTTTGGGTCACCCTGCCTCGGTGGGAGACGGCCGACTTGTTGAAAAAAAAAAAATATATATATTTCTCATTTGAATAAATGAAGAAATGAGAGGCAAATACGGGTCCGAATAAATCAAAGCACTTGAGAAATACTTCCGAGAATGGGAATAAATCTACGAGACAACGACAACATCTTCTAGCTCCAGACTGTGCACTAAAATACAGTCCTTTGATAACGCAAGGTGATATTGCTTGCAACAAATTGAGCAAACGCCTCTCGCTCTGCCTCAATGCTGCAGATTTACACGCTTTAGTCTACAAGTTTACTCGTTAGCTCTTTCTCTCTCTCTCTCTCTCTCTCTCTCTCTCTCTCTCTCCTCTCTCTCTCTCTCTCCTCTCTCTCTCTTGATTGTGTTTGATAAAGATCACTCGGCTACGCTTGAAGAAAGTTCTTAGTCTCTTCACTGAACTGAATAATTGTGTCTAATTTCAAGTTTCTTCAAAGGAAAGAGCATTCAACTTAATAATAATAATAATAATAATAATAATAATAATAATAATAATATTATTATTATTATTATTATTATTATTATTATTATTATTATTATTATTATTATTATTATTATTATTATAATTATTATAATAACAATAACAACAGCAACACCAGAAACAACAGCAAAAAATCATCAACAACAACAATAACGATAAGCAAAACAAACAAAACACACCAACGCAGAAAACTTACAAAAAAAGACACACGCCAAAAAATCACCTCAACGTACACGACAGCCTTCAAGACATACATGCACATACACACACACATACACATGTGTATGTGTATATCCAGTATACAACACGGCTCTACTCTAAGCCATACAAGCTTCAAAAAAATATTGCATTAAATTTGCATTTAATTATTCATAATGTTAAATTAATTAAACCTGTTTCCAGGTGGGGGGGGGAGGGGTTATTAGCCCCGGTAATTAATACGTTAAGGTACTCGCATTGCTCCGGTTAATACAGTTATTTTATATGGACATTTCCCCTTTTTTTTGCATCGGTGTTTACGAAATTGTAACTGGGAAACACACACACACACACACACACACACACATACACACACACATACACACATACATACACACACATACACACACACATAACACACACATAATATATATATATATATATATATATATATATATATATATATATATATATATATATATATATCCAGAGATTTGTGTATGTCTCAGTGTATAAACTTCGATAAAGGAACCGCCCAAAGAAAGAACACAGTGTTCAACATGGGAAGAACAAGAGCGCGAGAACACAGATGAAGCCTGAATAACATGAATAACTTACACAAGACGTTAGAAAACTCTTCAACAGCAGAGAAGCTGAACAAACTAGAAAACGACACAGTAGAAACGCGAAGCACACCAGAGCCTCAGATCAAGGTACGACAACTACAGATCAAGTCAGCCCACATGACGTTAAAGAGAGTCGGGCTCAAGAGCTGGGATTCAACACCCGCAGGCTCTATTAGGTCAGGTAATTGAAACAATCGACTCTGGCAATAGGTCCAGAGGTCCCAAAATATTGTTGCAAGGGACCTGGTAAGCAACTAGAATATTCATACTACAGGAACAGTAATGCTCCTTCACTCCCTGCCATATATATATATTCCTGCAATATCCCTGCAACATTCCACTAAATTCCTGCAACGGCTACGGCAACGCTCGCGAGCAATATTCGTGGATCAAAGACCTGTCTCCCTCACTCCTTCACTCCCTTACTCCATCTACTCTGTTCACCTCTTTAGGTACGAACTCTGACTACTCAGGGAGTGGAATGACTTAGATGAAGAATACCAGTGCTGCCACTAATGAATAACTTTCGCTTCAGTGGTAACCTTGAACGAGGTTGATGCTGGCTGCCCGTCTTGTGGTGTAATAGATATCTTATGGTTGTCCCTGAAGCAAGGCCACTTAGTTATGATAGATCCAACATGCTCCATTGGGGGCGGGGAGACGCATCGCCCTCCAAGACCCTCTGGGTTGTAAATAAGTCAGAGACGGAATGGAGGGCAAGCAATCCAAGGGAATGGTGCATACTCGAGGAGACGGGGGAAGTTGTGCCTCTTATAGAGCGCTGCATTTTTGCAAAGTTTTAGAAGTAAAAGTGTTGTTCTTGTATCATTAAATATTCAAAAAATATCCTCTTCAACTTCGGAAGTCTCCTCTTTCTTCTCTCCTTCCTCCCATTTCCCGGTGTCGTGCTTCTCTCTATCTCTCTCCTTCTCTTCCTTGTCTCTCTCCGCTCCTGTCACCTTCCTTCGCTCCTATCTCACTTCTTCCAAACTGCCGCAGGGCTAAAAACAGTTTCCAGGATGTTCACGGCTATAAAAGAAAGATTTTCCTGGGAACTTCAACTCCTTGTGTTTGATCGACGTGCATCGAGGCTTCGGCGAGAGAGAGAGAGAGTGAGAGAGAGAGACAGAGACAGAGAGAGAGAGAGAGAGAGTGAGAGAGAGAGACAGAGACAGAGAGAGACAGACAGGCAGAAGGACAGACAGGCAGAGACAGAGAGATGGGGGCCCTCTAAAATCCTTGTAAATTCCATAATTCGTATTACGACATACGAGGTAAGGACAGAAAAGCAGAAGGCTCTCTTCCTATCCAGTGTTTTTTCCCCAACACCTACTTACATCATTACTACCATCGCAACACTGAGATATATTATTTTTCATTGTGGATAATGTAGATATTCTTGTGTTGCACACGGGTTTTGTTTCCCGGACGATGTTACTACTTTTGTTGACTTCTCGTTCTCTCAACCCATTTTAACTTTTGTTTTACAGATAAAAGACGCAGGTAATGAACGAGATTTTTTTTTTTTTGATGATCGCAATTAAAAGTCTTTTCTACTCAACTCTTTTTTTCCCTCTCAATGATAATAATAATAGTAATAATAATAGATAAAATAAATATGACTTTTTTTTGGTAATTACACGGAAAAAATAAAAGGGATGAAAGGTTGACTTTTGTTGGAACTCGAGTCGCTTTCTTCAACAACAGCGACTTACGGAGGAAGGATTCTAACCCACTAGAAAGTATTGGAGAAATAAAAGCTAATAACCCATCTACTTTTTTTATCTTTTTTTTTTTAAGAATATCATAGAGAATTAAACCAAAATATTTAGCTATCTTCATTTCATCTTCCTTTAAAGATAATATTTACAAAATTTAAAGGTAATTATTAATTAAAAAAATATATATTGAATTAAAAACTGTTTTTCTGCATTTTTTTTTTTTTTTTTTTTTTTCTTGCTTTATTTACTATTTTTATTTTTTTAAAGATAGCTTTAGAGACATGGGGGATATTTATCTATCAGTATTTTTCCTTCACAAAACTTAAAGGTAATAAATATCTTTCAGTATGAATAACTAAAGTATAACCAACATGGGAATAATTTATCTGTATATTTCGACCCCCTTCTGGGGTCCTCTTCAGCAGATGAATTTCCGTCACTCCTTGTAAAGAAATTTCTCTCCTCGTGTATTTTGCGTATTTCTTTTCCGTTTTCGTGTGAGATTTATTTCTCTATTTCTCGTTAATATTTCTGAAGCCGGAATAGATTTTGAAAGAGAGAAAAATAAAGAATAAAAGCCATACAAAGCGATGTACGAGCGGGTGTATAATTCTTTTTTCTTTACCAGTGCGCTTGAGGATGATGTGAGAGAGAAAATAGAGAAAGAGAGAGAGAGAGAGAGAGAGAGAGAGAGAGAGAGAGAGAGAGAGAGAGAGAGAGAGAGAGAGAGAGAGAGATGAGACGAGCAGTCATGCTAGGTCACTGACTCTAGTCACTGACTGCTAGTCACTGACTGCTAGTCACTGACTGCTAGTCACTGACTGCTAGTCACTGACTGCTAGTCACTGACTGCTAGTCACTGACTGCTAGTCACTGACTGCTAGTCACTGACTTCTAGTCACTGACTACTAGTCACTGACTGCTAGTCACTGACTTCTAGTCACTGACTACTAGTCACTGACTACTAGTCACTGACTGCTAGTCAGTGACTACTAGTCAGTGACTACTAGTCACTGACTGCTAGTCACTGACTGCTAGTCACTGACTGCTAGTCACTGACTGCTAGTCACTGACTGCTAGTCACTGACTGCTAGTCACTGACTGCTAGTCACTGACTGCTAGTCACTGACTTCTAGTCACTGACTACTAGTCACTGACTGCTAGTCACTGACTGCTAGTCACTGACTACTAGTCACTGACTACTAGTCACTGACTGCTAGTCACTGACTGCTAGTCACTGACTACTAGGCACTGACTACCACACTCCGCTTGGAGCGGAAGAGAAAACCCGGTGCGAATACTTTCACCCGACCGTGGCACAACTGGCACCTGGTTCAATATATTTTCAAGTGGTTCAAGTTTAGTTCCAACAGTATACATTGATCCTCGCATTGTTACACTCGTAACTGTAACATTGTTACACTTACAACATTGTTACACTTACAACATTGTTACACTTACAACATTGTTACACTCACAACATTGTTACACTCACAACATTGTTACACTCGCATTGTTACACTCGTAACTGTAACATTGTTACACTTACAACATTGTTACACTTACAACATTGTTACACTTACAACATTGTTACACTCACAACATTGTTACACTCACAACATTGTTACACTTACAACATTGTTACACTCACAACATTGTTACACTCACAACATTGTTACACTTACAACATTGTTACACTCACAACATTGTTACACTCACAACATTGTTACACTCACAACATTGTTACACTCACAACATTGTTACACTTACAACGTTGTTACACTCACAACATTGTTACACTCACAACATTGTTACACTCACAACATTGTTACACTCACAACATTGTTACACTTACAACATTGTTACACTCACAACATTGTTACACTTACAACGTTGTTACACTCACAACATTGTTACACTTACAACATTGTTACACTTACAACATTGTTACACTTACAACATTGTTACACTCACAACATTGTTACACTTACAACATTGTTACACTCACAACATTGTTACACTACAACATTGTTACACTCACAACATTGTTACACTCACAACATTGTTACACTTACAACATTGTTACACTCACAACATTGTGAATTTCCATCCACTTGTTGGACAGACTTGTGGTAAACTATTTACTGATTTAATAAGCGTTGTTTTCTTGTCGTTGAATTAACATCATATATATATATATATATATATATATATGTGTGTGTGTGTGTGTGTGTGTGTGTGTGTGTGTGTACTCACCTAATTGTACTCACCTAATTGTGGTTGCAGGGGTCGAGACTCAGCTCCTGGCCCCGCCTCTTCGCTGTCTGCTACTGGGTCTCTGCTCTCCCTGCTCCATGAATTTTATCATACCTTGTCTTAAAACTATGTATGTTCCTGCCTCCACTATATCTTTCTATAGTCCATTCCACTTCCTGACTACTCTGTGGCTGAAGAAATGTTTCCTGATATCCCTTTGACTCATCTGAGTCTTCAGCTTCCAGTTGTGTCCCCTTGTTTCTGTGTTCCCTCTCTGAAACAACCTGTCACTATCTACCTTGTCAATTCCCGCAGTATTTTGTATGTCGTTATCATGTCTCCTCTGACCCTTCTTTTCTCCAGTGTTGTTAGTCCTATTTCCCTCAACCTTTCTTCATAAGACAGACCCCTAAGTTGTGGAACTAACCTTGTCGCAAACCTTTGCACTTTCTCTAGTTTCCTTACGTGCTTGACCAGGTGTGGGTTCCAGACTGGTGCTGCATATTCTAGTATGGGCCTGACGTACACGGTATACAGTGTCTTGAACGATTCCTTGTTAAGGTAACGGAACGCTAATCTAAGGTTTGCCAGACGCCCATATGCTGCCGCAGTTATCTGGTTGATGTGTGCCTCCGGAGACGTGCTAGGCGTTATACTCACTCCAAGGTCTTTCTCCTTTGCCGAGGTTTGTAGCCTTTGTCCGCCTAGCTTGTACTCTGTCAGCGGTCTTCTTTGCCCTTCTCCGATCCTCATGACTTTGCATTTGGAGGGATTGAATTCGAGAAGCCAACTGCTAGACCAGATGTCGAGCTTGTCCAGGTCTGTTTGCAGCCCTGCCTGGTCCTCTTCCGATGTGATTCTCCTCATTATTTTCACATCATCCGCGAATAGAGACACTTCTGAGTCTATCCCGTCCGTCATGTCATTTACATATACCAGGAATAACACTGGTCCTAGGACTGACCCCTGCGGTACACCACTCGTCACAGGCGCCCACTGTGATACCTCACCACGCACCATGACCCGTTGTTGCCTCCCTTTGAGGTATTTCCTGATCCATTCCAGTGCCCTTCCTGTTATACCTGCTTGTTCTTCCAACTTCTTTACTAATCTCATGTGAGGAACTGTGTCGAAGGCCTTCCTGCAGTCCAGGAAAATGCAATCAACCCACCCTTCTCTCTCCTGCCTTACCTCTGTTACTTTATCATAGAACTCTAGGAGGTTTGTTACACAGGATTTGCCTTCCCGGAATCCATGCTGTCTGGTGTTTATTATCCTGTTCCGCTCAAGGTGTTCCACCATTCTTTTCCTGATGATTTTCTCCAGGACTTTGCACACTATACATGTAAGTGACACCGGTCTATAGTTTAGTGCCTCTTTTCTGTCTCCTTTTCTGGCCTTCTTCCATACCTCAGGTAGCTGCCCAGTTTCAAGGGATGTGTTGAATATTGTGGTAAGTGGCACACTCAGTACCTCAGCTCCTTCCCGAAGGACCCACGGGGAGATATTGTCCGGACCCATCGCCTTTGAGGTATCGAGGTCACTGAGTAACTGCTTCACTTCCTCCTCAGTTGTGTGTATGCCCTCTAGCACTTGGTACATCCCTTGTTGGTGACGAACCATGTCCTGTCTACCCAGCTGCCTTCCTTCCTCCATTGTGAATACTTCCTTAAACCTCAAGTTGAGCTCCTCAGATACCTCTTGATCATTACTTGTGAGTTCCCCATCTTCTCTCCTCAGTGTGTGTGTGTGTGTGTGTGTGTGTGTGTGCGTGTACTCACCTAGTTGTGGTTGCAGGGGTAGATTCATTGCTCGTGGCCCCGCCTCTTCACTGGCCGCTACTGGGTCACTCTCCCTGCGCCATGAGCTTTATCATACCTCTTCTTAAAGCTATATATGGAACCTGCCTCCACTACATCACTTCCCAAACTATTCCACTTCCCGACAACTCTGTGACTGAAGAAATACTTCCTAACATCCTGTGATTCATCTGAGTCTTCAACTTCCAACTGTGTCCCCTTGTTGCTGTGTCCCATCTCTGGAATATTCTGTCTTTGTCAACCTTGTCAATTCCTCTCAGTATTTTATATGTCGTTAACATGTCCTCCCTATTTCTCCTGTCCTCCAGTGTCGTCAGGTCCATTTCCCTTAACCTCTCCTCGTAGGACATACCCCTTAGCTCCGGGACTAGTCTTGTTGCAAACCTTTTCACTTTCTCTAGTTTCTTTACATGCTTGGCTAGGTGTGGGTTCCAAACTGGTGCTGCATACTCCAATATGGGCCTAACGTACACAGGGTACAGGGTTCTGAACGATTCCTTATTAAGATGTCGGAATGCTGTTCTTAGGTTTGCTAGGCGCCCGTATGCTGCAGCAGTTATTTGGTTGATGTGCGCCTCAGGAGATGTGCCTGGTGTTATACTCACCCCAAGATCTTATTCCTTGAGTGAGGTTTGTAGCCTCTGTCCCCCTAGACTGTACTCCGTCTGCGGTCTTCTTTGCCCTTACCCAATCTTCATGACTTTGCACTTGATGGGGTTGAACTCCAGGAGCCAATTGCTGGACCAGGCTTGCAGCCTGTCCAGGTCCCTTTGTAGTTCTGCCTGGTCCTCTTCCGATTGAATTCTTCTCATCAACTTCACATCATCTGCAAACAGGGACACTTCGGAGTCTATTCCTTCCGTCATGCCGTTCACAAATACCAGAAACAGCACCGGCCCTAGGACTGACCCCTGTGGAACCCCACTAGTCACAGGTGCCCACTCTGACACCTCGTCACGTACCATGACTCGCTGCTGTCTTCCTGACAGGTATTCCCTGATCCATTGTAGTGCCCTCACTGTTATCCCTCCCTGGTCCTCCAGCTTCTGCACTAATCTCTTGTGTGGAACTGTGTCAAACGCCTTTTTACAGTCCAAGAAAATGCAATCTACCCACCCCTCTCTCTCTTGTCTTACTGCTGTCACCCTGTCATAGAACTCCAGTAGGTTTGTGACACAGGATTTCCGGTCCCTGAAACTGTGTTTTCCGTCGTTGATAAGCTCATTCCTTTCTAGGTGCTCCACCACTCTCCTCCTGATAATCTTCTCCATGACCTTGCATACTATACATGTCAGTGACACTGGTCTGTAGTTTAGTGCTACATTCCTGTCTCCTTTTTTAAAAATTGGGACTACATTTGCTGTCTTCCACACATCAGGTAATCTCCCTGTTTCGATGGATGTGTTGAATATTGTTGCTAGGGGTACACATTCGCGGTAGTTTCTTGTGATCTCTCCTCCTTCCTTCCTTAGCCTGATCACCTGGTCCTTGACTGTTGTGTTCCTCCTGATGTGGCTGTACAACAGCTTTGGGTCGGATTTGGCTTTCGCTGCTATGTCATTTTCATATTGTCATATTGTGTGTGTGTGTGTGTGCGTGTGTGTGTGTGTGTGTGTGTGTGTGTGTGTGTGTTTGTATGTGTGTGTGTATGTGTGTGTGTGTGGTGTGTGTGTGTGTGTGTGTCGTGCCGAATAGATAAAACTGGTCAATTATCAAGAACTCATTTGAAATTTAGTCTTCTAAAATTTATCTTATACGTTTAAAGATATATATTTTTTTCATTTGTGTTAATGTAAAAATTAATAATTTTGTACTAAAAGAACATTAGAAAACTTATCTAACCTTAATATAACAAGCGCAATTTAATTTAGCCTTATCCAATTAAATATTTTTTCAGATAAGTTTACAATAATTTAATAATAAACAAACACAATGAAATATATTTTTCTCGTTAGGTTCAGAATATTTTTTGCGAAAGTATTGCATACACAAATTCTCGCTTGCCTTATTCGGCAAGGAGAGCGTTGCTATTTAAGCCAAAATAATAAGTTTTACCTATTCAGCACGACATATTTTATTTCTGTTAATGGGTCTTGACACGAGTTCCTCACATCTGGTCCTGGCTGAGATATTAGAACCACTGAATCTAACACTGTGCCATCTGTGGTTTATTTTGCGTACGTAGTGCGTTCCACATCCGTGATTTTGGTTCCCAGATTCCGTGAGCGTTTGTGTCCAGCGAAGTGCATATTGCAAATTGGAACTACGAGATGCTCTCTGTCTGGCCTACGAGGTATATATATCTGTCTCTTTTTATCTCTGTTTTTCTCTCTCTCTGTCTCTCGAATATTTATTGTGACTATCCTCCCCTGGTGTGTCTTGTTCTTTGCATGTACACAGGTACAGTGTTCGCTCTTCCCCCTTCCCCAGTGTGTGTGTGTACCGCTGGTTTGAACAAGCAGAAGCATTGTAACACTCTCTTACCGGACAGATACATGCAAGCACGGTACCCAGAGACAGAGCTCAACTCCCATGAACTCGAGAAACGTCATTACACACACACAGAAACATGGGGTCATGACTATAAGTTGAAAACTCAGAGGAGTCACATGGATGTTAGGAAGTATTTATTCAGTCATAGAGTTGTCAGGAAGTGGAACAGTCTGGGGAGGGATGCAGTGGAGGCAGGATCCATACATAGCTTTAAGAAGAGGTATGACAAAGCTCATGGATCAAGGAGAGAGTGGTCCTAGTAGCGACCAGTGAAGAGGCGGGGCAGGAGCTATGAATCGACCCCTGTAACCAGAATTAGGTGAGTACACAAGCATGCACAGACTCCAACATCACAAATACAACGTACTCATATAAATACACGGAAGTGTAATGATCAATTTTACCAGTAAGGCTTTGCGTTGAATACTTCATTAAGGTGTAACCCCAACAAGGCAATTACAGGTCGTTACAGGTCGTTACAGGTCGTCAGCCAACTGCGTTCTGGATATGCAAATGACTTGGGTTAATGGTAAAGGAGTTGATTAAGCAACTTGTGCTTACCATTCGCTCCCTCTCTCAATCTCACCCCAGGGGGAAAATGTCCCTTGCATGGATATTTATATTTCCTAAAAAGTTTCCCAGAAATCTGAAGTCGGATTAAATCCGATGGTTCTGCATTTTAAGGGATTAAATCCGAAGGCACACACACACACACACACACACACACACACACACACACACACACACACACACACACACACACACATCAACCAGATAACTGCGGCAGCATATGGGCGACTGGCAAACCTAAGATTAGCGTTCCGTTACCTTAACAAGGAATCGTTCAAGACACTGTACACCGTGTACGTCAGGCCCATACTAGAGTATGCAGCACCAGTCTGGAACCCACACCTGGTCAAGCACGTCAAGAAATTAGAGAAAGTGCAAAGGTTTGCGACAAGGCTAGTTCCACAGCTCAGGGGACTTTCCTATGAAGAAAGGTTGAGGGAAATAAGACTAACAACACTGGAGGACAGAAGGGTTAGAGGAGACATGATAACGACATACAAAATACTGCAGGGAATCGACAAGGTAGATAGTGACAGGATGTTTCAGAGAGGGAACACAGAAACAAGGGGACACAACTGGAAGCTGAAGACTCAGATGAGTCAAAGGGATGTTAGGAAGCACTTATTCAGCGATAGAGTAGTTAGGAAGTGGAATAGTCTAGCGAACGATATAGTGGAGGCGGGAACCATACATAGTTTTAAGACAAGGTATGATAAAGCTCATGGAGCAGAGAGAGCAGAGACCCAGTAGCGGACAGCGAAGAGGCGGGGCCAGGAGCTGAGTCTCGACCCCTGCAACCACAATTAGGTGAGTATACAATTAGGTGAGTACACACACACACACACACACACACACACACACACACACACACGAACAGTTGATTCAGAACTAAGAAATGCATATTGTGACATTTCCAGAAGCATTTATTCTGCTGTTCTGGTCAATAATGGAACTTAAGTTCGTAATTATACAGTGTAAAAGCTACAAATTTAAAAATACTAAAATTGAAACTCGTGAAGCCAATAAAAGCATAAAATATACCAAGTTGCCACATTATTAGTTTGTTAAATGACTCAGTATCACTTGTGGCTTCATTACCATTATTAAAAACATTAAGAATATACACGGATAACACGCACATAGGACACAGGAGCTTACGACGACGTTTCGGTCCGAATTGTACCATTTACAAGTGACACCGAAACGTCGTTAAGTACTCTCTCCTGCGTGTGGGTTATTTGTGTATTGTTCCAGTCACGGTATTGTGCCTTACTTGCTTTTTATAAAGAGTTGTCAGGACTCTCGCAGTTGTCGATACTCTTCTTATAATGACGGTCTTAACTCCATGTCTGAAAGGCAGCTGACCAGAACCATGTGTACATTGTTGTGTTGTCTGCCGCATGTGCACGCTTTTAGTAACCTACTGTTTGTTCCATAAATATTCTCCACCTGCCTCATTACTCCTCTATCATATGCCTTTTCTTAACCCGTAAATGCGACCAGCAGTTACTTACCCGTGTTTAAGTATTGCTCACTCAGAGGCTTCGATAAAAACATTTGGTCTATACATCTCCTGCCCTTTCTACATTTCCCCGCCCTTCCTACATTCTCCCTGTCCTTCCTACATTCTCCCTGCCCTTCCTACATTCTCCCTGCCCTTCCTACATTCTCCCTGCCCTTCCTACATTCTCCCTGCCCTTCCTACATTCTCCCTGCCCTTCCTACATTCTCCCTGTCCTTCCTACATTCTCCCTGCCCTTCATACATTCACCCTGCCCTTCCTACATTCCCCTGCCCTTCCTACATTCTCCCTGTCCTTCCTACATCTCCTGACTGTCCTTCCTACTTCCCTGCCTCTTCCTCGATTCCTTCCTTCCTACTTTCCTACATTCTTCTTCTAACATTCCTCCCCCTTCCTAATCTCCGCCTTCATCCCTGCTGTCCTTCCTATATTCTCCTTCTTTTCCATTTCATCAATTCAGTACATTACCCCTGCCCTTCCTAACAAGTACATTCTCCCTGTCCTTCTAACCTCGATGTCTTCCTCTTCCCCTGTTCTCATGGAGTCCTTCCTTCTATCTTATCCTTTAACTTTTTCAGTAACAATTCAACCGTACACCCCTTCGTATATCCGCCTTCATCCTCTCTAGTTCATCTATCTATATTACTCTTATCTTTTTCCATTGATAATTCAAGAAGACATTATACCCGGTGTAAACAAGAGGCAAATTACCCCCTTATCATTCTTAAACTCATTTCTCTCTTCTTCATACAAAGGCCACGCTTGTTGGTTAGCTTTCTATAATTACATTGTTGAAAGGAACTTTTCAATTTTTGTAATGAATTCCCTTTTTTAGACTCGACCATCAGTCAAACTTAAGTCCCACCCTTGAATAGGTCTTATACCTATATATATAAAAATTTAGAAAGTTAATTTTAAATAGTTCTTCATTACATTTATTTTTACTAATATATATATATATATATATATATATATATATATATATATATATATCTTGGAAGAAACATTTCTCTATTATGACTTACTGAATATTCTATAAAGGAATGTTGTTTTGAAACCAAATGCTAAATGGAGCGAGAAAATATATTTTAAAACGCAGCATGAGAGAGAGAGAGAGAGAGAGAGAGAGAGAGAGAGAGAGAGAGAGAGAGAGAGAGAGAGAGAGAGAGAGAGAGAGAGAGAGAGAGAGAGAGAGAGAGAGAGAGAGAGAGAGAGAGAGAGAGAGAGAGAGAGAGAGCAAGGACTCCCATCAATAAAACACTACTCCAGAAAAAAGTAAAGCTTTTGTATTTGCTAACGAAATATGTGAAAAAGCTCAAAAAAGTAATCCGGACAAATTAACCCTAAGAGCCAGCAATTAACCCAGCCATTACCTCCGAGCCTGCTCAATAATATTAATAATTACCACGATTATTCTTTTTCTACCCCAGGTGAAGCTGCGACGAGGAAACTGTGTGTTCCATGATCATGGTAGGAAAGAAAGAATTCTATTTTTTTTATCCTAGGTGAAGCTGCGACGAGGAAACTGTGTCATGATCATAGTAGAAAAGAAAGAACACGCTCGTATTTTTTATCATAGGTGAAGCTGCAACGAGGAAACTGTATACCATGATCATGATAGGAGAGGAAAACATTATTTATTTTTAATCCTAGATGAAGCT
>WNWK01017857.1:27500-30000 GCA_009830355.1 Cherax destructor
GGTCTGGACTCACAGTACCAATTCCAGACGCTACCGGTTGCCGGGGTTGTTGATTTGGGGCCGGAGAGTAGGATCACAAGTTATCCAGTCCTGGATATTCCGGCTTATCCGTTTGCAGTATTTGTTCCAACCATCAATTCCCCAGCTATCGGCTCCAGCCGTTCAATTTCCCAGTTATTTTGTATTTCGGCCCAAATCTCATTCCTGCCGTTTCATTTGTTCAGAAATTCCAAGTCTGGCTTCAAGCGTAAGACTTTTTTTTTCAGCATGTAAATTTTTACAAAAAATTTCTTAAATTTCATAAATATATATATATATATATATATATATATATATATATATATATATTATGCAAATAACGCAAGCCGAGCGATTCAGGATGCAAAACAACCACGGGGAAGTAGAATGATAGCTCTAGGCCTTTCGTGTTGCAATCAACACATCATCAGGAGCTTGCAAAATTGCAGAAAAGAAGAGGATGTCCAAGCAAGAACGATTATATATGTGTGTGTGTATGCAAACCAGTATATACATATATAAATATATACATATCTCTTTTGTCTTTCTCTCTCTCTTTCTCTCTCTCTCTCTCTCTCCCTTCCTACGACCAGGTTGTTGATGTATCACTCTCCACTACATTGAGTAATGTTGAGAGGGAGATAACACAAGGGGTTAATAAAGAAGAGAGAGTAGAAAAGGGGTGAGAGAATGTGAGTTAAAGATGGGAAGAGGGTAGCGAGTGAGAGAATACTTGAGGGAAGAGAGCTAGGAGAGAAGTGAGAATAAAAGGAGAGATAGAGAGAGCGAGAGAGAGAGAGAGAGAGAGAGAGAGAGAGAGAGAGAGAGAGAGAGAGAGAGAGAGAGAGAGAGAGAGAGAGAGAGAGAGAGAGAGAGAACTCACTTCACATACTATGCTATAACTTTATTGTCATACTTGTGAGGGGAATTATCAATAGATTGTTATCTATCTTCAATAGACGTCTATCTATATTCAGTAGACTGCTATCTAATCTTCAATAGACCCTATCTGTCTTCAATAGACTGCTATCTGTCTTCAATAGACTGCTATCTGTCTTCAATAGAATTCTATCTGTCTTCAATAGACCGCTATAAGTCTTCACTAGACCGCTGTCTTCAATAGACTGCTGTCTGTCTTCAATAGACAACTTTCTATCTGCAATAACTCGCTCTCTTCAATAGACCGTTATCTATTTTCAGTAGATCGCTATCTATTTTGAATAGACAGTTTTCTGTCTTCAACAGACAGGTATCTGTCTTCAGTAGACCGGTATCTATTTCCCACAGACCGCTATCTATTCTCAATAGACCGCTGTCTATCTTTAATAGACTATCAGTCTTCAACAAGAGTATAAGGAGATGGAAATCTGTGTGACAATGAACCAAGGCAATGAAGAGAGAGAGTGAGGAAGATAAGACAGTAAAGAGAGGGGGGAGGGAGATAAGGCAGTAAAGAGAGAGATAAGATGATTAAAATCTCTCTCTCTCTCTCTCTTGGAGTTTAAGGAGTTTGACACCACTCCAGAGTTGCCTTCGTAAGCTGTAGATGCAGACGACAAGAACAGAAAAACGCTAATAACAGACTACAAGAACAACAAAAACAATAATAATAGACTACAAGAACAACAAAAACACTAATAATAGACTACACGAAATACTACTACTACTACTAGCAGCAGTAGTACTGCTACTACTAGCAGTAGTAATAGTATTAGCAGAAATAGTGGTAGCAGTAATAGTAGTAGTAGTAATAGTAGTAACAGTAGTAGTAGTAGTAATAATAGTAGTAGTAATATTAGTAGCAGTAATAGTATTAGTAGTAATAGTAGCAACAGTAGTAGCAGTAATAGTAGTAGTAGTAATAGTAGTAACAGTAGTAGTAGTAGTAATAATAGTAGTAGTAACAGTAGTAGCAGTAATAGTAGTAGTAGTAATAGTAGCAACAGTAGTAGCAGTAATAATAATAGTAGTAGTAATAGTAGTAGCAGTAATAGTAGTAGTAGTAATAGTAGCAACAGTAGTAGCAGTAATAATAAAAGTAGTAGTAATAGTAGTAGCAGTAATAGTAGTAGTAGTAATAGTAGTAACAGTAGTAGTAATAATAGTAGTAGTAGTAGTAGCATTATTGCCGTTGTTATTATTAGTATTACATTCAAGCAAATTAACTTATAAACCACCCCCTAATGATAGTTAACTATCCTCAATCTCTCATGATAGTAACCTATCTAAACTTTACGTCGCAGACAACCATCTAACGTAACAAAATACCGGCCATTAAATACCTCTCGATATTAATTACCTTGCAAAGGAATGTAATCAGGCACCAAAGAACTTGATTACACAGCCTGGAAAAGGCCCCTGTAATGAGGGGTTAATGTAATTTTTAGCGCATTTCGCCAGAGATTGTTTCTGAGCTTCAAAAAAAAAAAATAGTGTGTGTGTTGTGAATGTTGCTCAGATTGATATAATTTTTCTTATTTTT
>WNWK01017857.1:35000-41407 GCA_009830355.1 Cherax destructor
AATAACACATTAACACACTATATACCAACAATATCACATACACATCAGTTTATAATACACTTCATACAACATACAGGTTAAGATATTCAGTAATATTATTATTTACGTCTCTAGTCTCCAACATTCTTTAAAACCTTAATTAAACCCCCCAAAAAAACATAATTACATCGGTAATGACATATTTGTCCCAGGAAACATCTGCTCGCTGTGTAGGCGATTTTAATTGCATTAACTGAGACATTCCTTTCTCTTGCCTAGAGACAGGATGAGAGATGTTATTTTATCCAGGGGATTGAGATGAGGGGGTGAGATATGAGGGGTTGAGATATGAGGGGGGTGAGATATGAAAGGTTGAGATATGAGGGGTTAAGATATGAGGGGTTGAGATTTAAGAGGTTGAGATATGAGGGGCTGAGATATGAGGGGTTGAGATATGAGGGGGTGAGATATGAGGGGTTGAGATATGATAGGTTGAGATATGAGGGGGTGAGATATGAGAGGTTGAGATATGAGGGGTTAACATATGAGGGGTTGACAAATGAGGGGTTGAGATATGAGGGGTTAGATACGAGGGGTGAGATGTAAGGGATGGCACTTCTCCTCCTCCTTCTCCTTCTCCTCCTCCTTTATGCATAAAGGTCATCATTATCAAGTCACGGTGTCAGCATCAAGAGCACTGTCCTTGTGAGACTATCTGATAATCATCGTTATAAATACAGCAGCATACAGCATGGAGTCGACAACCATCAACACAATACACAAAAGGTTCAACACAATACACTCAAAGTTAAACACAATTCACAAAATTCAACGCAATACTCACGACGCTCAAAACACTACACACAAATTTTAGCACAATACACACAAATCCAAACACAATATACACAAAGTTCAATATAATACACAATGATTTCAATACAATACCCAACAAATTCAAGGTAATACAAAGTTCAATATAATACCCACAAAGTTCAACAAACTGCATACAAAGTGCTGCACAATAATCACAGAGTTGAACATGGGGCCGCAAACACGGGTCCGTAAAGTTCAACATGGCAGGCCTTGAAGTTCAAGACAGGACCGAGAAGTTCAACACGGGAAGCTGTAAAGTTCAACACGGGGCCACAACATTGAACGTGAGGCCCTCAGAGTTTCTCACAGGGCGACAAAGTTCAACTCCTGGCCTCAAAAACATCGCACCGATCAACATTTCAACATAGAGACAGATCCAGAAGAGTTGTGTCGACACGCGCACGACGGAGCCAATGATGTGAGTTCAACCCTTCAAGTACTAATTTTAAGCCTGAGAAGTTCAGGGGTTAATGAGAACTATATTTAGTTCCTCTCTGAACAAGTGTGTGTGTGTGTGTGTGTGTGTGTGTGTGTGTGTGTGATTACCTATTTGTATTTACCTATTTGTGATTAGCTGCATATTTTTTTACCACTCTTTGTAATTTGTTTTTTCTTTTCTTGGCTTTTGCACCTAAATACCCCACGATGGTTCTTAAGACAGTACACGGTACGTATCCGCAGAGGGAGTCGGTGCAGACTTTCTAAATCCTCTGCTCTACATTCTCTGCTCTCTCTCTTTCACTATGTACGTACACCCTTGTATTTATTCGTAGCTACAGCAACGGCGCTACAGTATGCTTGGGGGCGTCTCATTTACAGTAAAAAGAAAATAATAATAAATGTTGTTATATTTTTAATTTTCAATGGTTGTAGCACTTTCTACTTCCTCTTTGAGTTCTTTCCACTGGTTTACCACATCACCTACATTTCTAAGAATCATTCATATTTTTAACTCCAGTTATCGAAATCTAGACAGGTTGAAAACTCACGTTAGTGATCCTTGGAGACGAAAATCTGCGGGCCAGAGGAGAATTGGAGTATCAGATCTAATGGATCCAGGGAAAAAAATATCTTGAACGTCAAAAACGCAGCGATCTGTACGAATCCCATCTGGGCAGGATGAAGAAACGTATCAGAGGTGAAGGAAATCCAGATTTAATGGAAGAGGAACCACCAATATGAGTAAATGTGGGAAGGGTATGAGGACGAGAATGAGAGGTGAAGAGAAGTAGGGAGAATATGTTTAAGAAATGGTGGGTTTTTTTGGTTGTTGTGCTTTTGTAGGGATTTTATAATATTTTTGCGTGGTTTCTATTAATTTAAGTGTTTCCCTGTTTTTAGTGTTCTTGCGCTGTTTTGAGTGTTTCTGTATCGTTATATATATATATATATATATATATATATATATATATATATATATATATATATATATATATATATATATATATATATATATATATATATATATCGTTTTTTGTAGAGGTTTTAAGTATTTTTAAACGATTTCCTGTTTTTGTAGTGTTTTTTAATAATTGTTTTACATTGTTTTCTTATTGCTTTTGTAGAGTTTTTTGTAGAGTTTGTTTGCAATTGGCTGGATGGTCATTAGATTAAAAACTTTTCGACTCCACTGGGATCGTTAAGGCTTAATGCCTAATGCATAGACTGAAGTATACTCTGAGTGTATATACTCTAGTGAATATACTCTTCTGCTGTTAGTGTACACCCATCAGGAGAGAGAGATATACTGATAGCAATATATTCGAAGAGTGTGTGAATCAGCGATTGTAATAGAAAATAGAGAAGAATAGAGGTGAAAGGGAAGTGTAAATTAGAATAGGACAAAAATGAAACTTGCAAAAAAAAAATAAAGAAGAGAAAGCAACAGAAGACGCAAAAAGTAAAATAAAAACGAAGAAGAGAGAATAAAAAAAGGGTAGAAAAGAAAACAGAAGGAGAAGGAAAAGGAAGGTGATGAAGAGGAGGTTAAGTATAACATCTGAAGGCTAGATAAAGTACGGGACTTATAGGGAAAACCAATCATGACTTCGATAAGAGTTTTGAGAGCTCCTCCTGGACTTCCTGGGAGGAAGGAAGTCTTTGTTTGCTGGAGTCTTCAAGAGGGGAAAGGGAGGAGGAGAGGGGAAGGGAGGGGAAGAAGGAGGGGTGAGTGGGTGCTTGTGGCTTGGTCAATAGGTTCTTTACATCACACGCTGAGTATGTGGGATCTATCCCCGCCATGGGTGGAAACGTTAGGCATGTTTCTCCACACCTACTGTCCCCCAGTTTACTTAGCAGTAAGTAGGTACCTGGGTGTTAGCAGATTGTTGTGGGTCACATCCTGGGTCTGTCATAATTGTTTCATGTACTTAAGAAATAAAGATTAATATTATTATGTGTTATTATTATTAGCATTATTAGCGTAGAGCGAAACAGTCTCGTTAATTCCGTGTTCTGCAATTTGCAACTGTAACTTCATGCTTATCTGCAATACTTTGTTGCAAGCAGGTATTGTTCCATGTGGAAAACTGGTGAGGGTTACAACGAGAAGTTATTTTTTTCCGTTTTGAGCTCCATACTGCATGTTGACACACCGTGGTTAGACTTTACTGCAGAGTTACTGCCCACCTTCACTCACCCTCCCTGTTCACCCTCATGCATCCTCCCTGCCCACCCTCACTCACCCTCCCTGCCAACCCTCACTCACCCTCCCTGCCAACCCTCACTCACCCTCCCTGCTCACACTCACCCTCCCTGTTCACCCTCACCTACTCTACCTGCCCACCTTCAATCACCCTCCCTGCCCACCCTCACCCACCCTCCCTGCTCACCTTCACTCACCCTCCCTGCCCACCCTCACTCACCCTCCCTGTTCACCCTCATCCATCCTCCCTGTCCACCTTCACCAACCTCCCTGCCCACCCTCACTCACCCTCCATGTCCACCCTCACTCATCCTCCCTGCCCACCCTCACTCACCCTCCTGTCCACCCTCACTCACCCTCCCTGTCCACCCTCACCCACCTCCCTGCCCACCTCACTCACCCTCCCTGCCCATCCTAACTCATCCTCCCTGAATACCCTCACTCACCCTCCCTGAATACCCTCAGGGAAGGGAGGGAGGGAGAAGAGAATGAGGGAGAGAGGGAGAGAGGGAGAAAGCTGCTGTGTTGGTAAGTGTGTCACCACAGAGATAAGGGCGCTCTTTTGTTGGGTAGTAGGAGAGAGGAAGGGAGAGAGAGAGAGAAGGAGGGAAGAAGAAAGAGACAGAGAGAGGTAGGTAGGTAGGGAAGGAGAGAGGGACAAAAGAAAGAAGAGAATGCAGAGAATAAATATATTGGGAAGAGATGAGGAAAAAATAAAGAGAAAACGAATTTGAGACAGAATGATGTATAAAGGAGAAGAAGAAAAGAAGAGACGGGGAAAGAGAGAGAAAAAGATAACACATACAGCAGGCCCAGTGAATAAATCTCTGCCAATAAAAAATAAAAAGTTACATTTAATTCCACAAAAATTATAATGTACAATATTCCCGCTGGGAATTTCAGATCCATCTCGTCCCACAAGAAAAAAATTCTCACTACATGAACCAAAATTATGACCAAAAAATTAAAAGAAAATGCGGAAATATTTAGAGAAATGACATTTTAAAAAAAAGATATATTTTTAGTAATCAAAGAAAAGTTAAAATTGTTCAGAGTTACTACTGGACAAAAATTTTCCAATACTTTTCGATATTTGTAGCAAAATTTGGATAAGCAGAACTGCAAGCAGACTTAATGTTGCTTTTGGGAAGTTTGCGTGTGTCTGTGTGTGTGTGTGTGTACTCACCTAATTGTGGTTGCAGGGGTCGAGACTCAGCTCCTGGCCCCGCCTCTTCGCTGTCTGCTACTGGGTCTCTGCTCTCCCTGCTCCATGAGCTTTATCATACCTTGTCTTAAAACTATGTATGGTTCCTGCCTCCACTATATCTTTCTCTAGTCCATTCCACTTCCTGACTACTCTGTGGCTGAAGAAATGTTTCCTGACATCCCTTTGACTCATCTGAGTCTTCAGCTTCCAGTTGTGTCCCCTTGTTTCTGTGTTCCCTCTCTGAAACATCCTGTCACTATCTACCTTGTCAATTCCCGCAGTATTTTGTATGTCGTTATCATGTCTCCTCTGACCCTTCTTTCCTCCAGTGTTGTTAGTCCTATTTCCTCAACCTTTCTTCATAAGACAGACCCCTGAGTTGTGGAACTAACCTTGTCGCAAACCTTTGCACTTTCTCTAGTTTCCTTACGTGCTTGACCAGGTGTGGGTTCCAGACTGGTGCTGCATATTCTAGTATGGGCCTGACGTACACGGTATACAGTGTCTTGAACGATTCCTTGTTAAGGTAACGGAACGCTAATCTAAGGTTTGCCAGACGCCCATATGCTGCCGCAGTTATCTGGTTGATGTGTGCCTCCGGAGACGTGCTAGGCGTTATACTCACTCCAAGGTCTTTCTCCTTGCCGAGGTTTGTAGCCTTTGTCCGCCTAGCTTGTACTCTGTCAGCGGTCTTCTTTGCCCTTCTCCGATCCTCATGACTTTGCATTTGGAGGATTGAATTCGAGAAGCCAACTGCTAGACCAGATGTCGAGCTTGTCCAGGTCTGTTTGCAGCCCTGCCTGGTCCTCTTCCGATGTGATTCTCCTCATTATTTTCACATCATCTGCGAATAGAGACACTTCTGAGTCTATCCCATCCGTCATGTCATTTACATATACCAGGAATAACACTGGTCCTAGGACTGACCCCTGCGGTACACCACTCGTCACAGTCGCCCACTGTGATACCTCACCACGCACCATGACCCGTTGTTGCCTCCCTTTGAGGTATTCCCTGATCCATTCCAGTGCCCTTCCTGTTATACCTGCTTGTTCTTCCAACTTTTTACTAATCTCATGTGAGGAACTGTGTCGAAGGCCTTCCTGCAGTCCAGGAAAATGCAATCAACCCACCCTTCTCTCTCCTGCCTTACCTCTGTTACTTTATCATAGAACTCTAGGAGGTTTGTTAACAGGATTTGCCTTCCCGGAATCCATGCTGTCTGGTGTTTATTATCCTGTTCAGCTCGAGGTGCTCCACCATTCTTTTCCTGATGATTTTCTCCAGGACTTTGCACACTATACATGTAGTGACACTGGTCTATAGTTTAGTGCCTCTTTTCTGTCTCCTTTTTAAAAATGGGGACTACGTTGGCCTTCTTCCATACCTCAGGTAGCTGCCCAGTTTCAAGGGATGTGTTGAATATTGTGGTAAGTGGCACACTCAGTACCTCAGCTCCTTCCCGAAGAACCCACGGGAGATATTGTCCGACCCATCGCCTTTGAGGTATCGAGGTCACTGAGTAACTGCTTCACTTCCTCCTCAGTTGTGTGTATGCCCTCTAGCACTTGGTACATCCCTTGTTGGTGACGAACCATGTCCTGTCTACACAGCTGCCTTCCTTCCTCCATTGTGAATACCCTTAAACCTCAAGTTGAGCTCCTCACATACCTCTTGATCATTACTTGTGAGTTCCCCATCTTC
>WNWK01017858.1:0-41401 GCA_009830355.1 Cherax destructor
GATAAATTCATGAGTGAAAAGGTTGGATTTGAGTGGGAATTGCACATGAGTAAATAAAATTATCAAAGCTTATTTCTTGGGTAGCATTGAAAATTAGGTTGAACAAATATTCTGTTAGTGGGATGGAATGTGAAGGACCTGCCTAGAATGGGCCAACAGGCCTGCTGCAGTGTTCCTCCTTTCTTATGTTCTTATGTTCTTAGGTCCTTATCAAAACCACCACTACCTAAGAATTTATTCCCGTACTCACGACACCAATCAAACCCAGCCCCTAACACTCATATATTTGTCCAATCTCTTTTTAAAGCCACCCAAGGTCCTAGCCTCTATCACCCTACTCGGAAGACTGTTCCACGCATCTACAACTCTGTTCGAAAAACAGTACTTGCCTATGTCCTTTCTAAATCTAAATTTATCCAATTTAAATCAAGGTCATTTATGTAAATTATGAACAACAATGGGCCTAAAACTGATCCTTTTGGAACGCCACTAGTGACTAATCCCCATTCAGATTTGACCCCATTAATGGAAACTCTCTGCTTTCTATTGGTAAGCCATGCCTCTATCCATGCTAGAACTTTACCTCCTATACCATGAGCTGCCACCTTTCTTAAGAGTCTCTTGTGAGGTACTCTATCGAAGGCCTTACTGAAATCCAAGTAAACTATATCATGTAGATGAATGGTTCAGAGAACCGACAAGTTGTAAATTAGACACATATGCAACACTTGGGTATCTTTATTGAGGAAACGTTTCGCCACACAGTGGCTTCATCAGTCCAATACAAAGGCCTTGTGCTACACTTATAACAAGATTGATGGACTGAACACATCGACTCCAGGGCGAGGGACTGATAACCTCAAACTCCTCCTCTCCTTACACCTTTCTACTTTGTATTGGACTGATGAAGCCACTGTGTTGCGAAACGTTTCCTCAATAAAGATACCCAAGTGTTACATATGTGTCTAATTTAAACTATATCATATTCTTTATCACTGTCTACTGCCTCAAATGTTTTATTGAAAAACGTCAGTAAATTTGTCAGGCAGGAACGACCTCTCGTGAACCTATGCTGAGATTCATTAATTAAATTATGTTCTTCAAGGTGACTTCTAATAATATCAGCTATAATTATAGCTGATATTATCAGAAGTCACCTTGAAGAACATAATTTGATTAATGAATCTCAGCATGGGTTTACGAGAGGTCGTTCCTGCCTGACAAATTTACTGACGTTTTTCAATAAAACATTTGAGGCAGTAGACAGTGATAAAGAATATGATATAGTTTACTTGGATTTCAGTAAGGCCTTCGATAGAGTACCTCACAAGAGACTCTTAAGAAAGGTGGCAGCTCATGGTATAGGAGGTAAAGTTCTAGCATGGATAGAGGCATGGCTTACCAATAGAAAGCAGAGAGTTTCCATTAATGGGGTCAAATCTGAATGGGGATTTGTCACTAGTGGCGTTCCACAGGATCAGTTTTGGGCCCATTGTTGTTCATAATTTACATAAATGACCTTGATGAAGGAATTGCAAGTGACATGAGTAAATTTGCTGATGATACAAAAATAGGCCGTATAATTCATTCTGAGGAGGATACCAGTGAACTCCAGGAGGATTTGGATAAATTAATGTCTTGGTCTGAAAAGTGGCAGATGAAGTTTAATGTGGACAAGTGTAAGGTGCTAGTCGTTGGTAATGAAAATATCCCTCGAATTTATAAACTAGGTGAAGTTGAGCTTGATCATACAGAATGTGAAAAGACTTGGGAGTCATGGTAAGCAGAAATCTAAAGCCAAGACAACAGTGCCTAAGTGTGCGCAATAAGGCTAACAGATTACTAGGATTTATTTCAAGAAGTATAAGCAACAGAAGTCCAAAAGTTATTTTACAGCTCTATACATCACTAGTGAGACCTCATTTGGATTATGCAGCTCAGTTTTGGTCTCCTTACTACAGGATGGATATAGATTCATTGGAGAACATACAAAGAAGAATGACTAAAATGATTTACAGTATAAGAAATCTCCCGTATGAAGATAGACTTAGAGCATTGAATCTCCACTCTCTGGAAAGACGTAGAATGAGGGAGATATCATCGAGGTGTACAAGTGGATGATGGGCATAAACAAAGGAGATATTAATAAAATACTGAGGATATCGAACCAAGTAAGAACGAGAAATAACGGATTTAAATTGGATAAATTTAGATTTAGAAAGGACATAGGCAAGTACTGGTTTTCGAACAGAGTTGTAGATGCGTGGAACAATCTTCCGAGTAGGGTGATAGAGGCTAGGACCTTGGGTGGCTTTAAAAAGAGATTGGACAAATATATGAGTGGGAGGGGCTGGGTTTGATTAGTGTCGTGAGTACAGGAGTAAATTCTTAGGTAGTGGTGGTTTTGATAAGGACCTGCCTTGTATGGGCCAGTAGGCCTTCTGCAGTGTTCCTTCATTCTTATGTTCTTATGTTCTTAATTGATTCTAATAATTTGCCTACTATAGACGTGAGGCTTATTGGACGGTAATTTGATGGAATTGACTTATCCCCTGATTTGAATATAGGAACATTCACTTGTAAGACGAAGAATGAGGGGAGACATGATCGAGGTATATAAGTGGAAGATGGGTATTAATAAGGGGGATATAAATAAGGTCTTGAGGATATCTCTCCAAGAGAGAATCTGCAGTAATGGATTCAAATTGGATAAGTTTAGATTTAGAAAGGATATAGGAAAATATTGGTTTGGAAATAGGGTAGTTGATGAGTGGAACAGTCTGCCTAGTAGGGTCATTGAAGCTAGGACCTTGGGAAGTTTCAAATTTAGGTTGGATAAATTCATGAGTGAGAGGGGTTGGATTTGAGTGGGACTCGCACTTGAGTTAATAGAATCTTCAAAGCTTATTTCTTGGGTAGAATTGAAAATTAGGTTGGGCAATTATTCTGTTAGTGGGATGGATTGTGAAGGACCTGCCTAGTATGGGCCAACAGGCCTGCTGCAGTGTTCCTCCTTTCTTATGTTCTATAAGAAAATGGAGGAACACTGCAGAAGGCCTACTGGCCCATACAAGGCAGGTCCATATCAAAACCACCACTACCTAAGAATTTATTCCCGTACTCACGACACCAATCAAACCCAGCCCTCCCACTCATATATTTGTCCAATCTCTTTAAAGCCACCCAAGGTCCTAGCCTCTATCACAGTACTCGGAAGATTGTTCCACGCATCTACAACTCTGTTCGAAAACCAGTACTTGCCTATGTCCTTTCTAAATCTAAATTTATCCAATTTAAATCCGTTATTTCTGGTTCTTACTTGGTTCGATATCCTCAGTATTTTACTAATATCTCCCTTGTTTATGCCCATCATCCACTTGTACACCTCGATGATATCTCCTCTCATTCTACGTCTCTCCAGAGAGTGGAGATTCAACACTCTAAGTCTATCTTCATACGGAGATTTCTTATACTGTAAATCATTTTAGTCATTCTTCTTTGTATGTTCTCCAATGAATCTATATCCATCCTGTAGTAAGGAGACCAAAACTGAGCTGCATAATCCAAATGAGGTCTCACTAGTGATGTATAGAGCTGTAAAATAACTTTTGGACTTCTGTTGCTTATACTTCTTGAAATAAATCCTAGTAATCTTTTAGCCTTATTGCGCACACTTAGGCACTGTTGTCTTGGCTTTTAGATTCCTGCTTACCATGACTCCCAAGTCTTTTTCTACATTCTGTATGGATCAAGCCTCTGTGAATCTGAACAAGATGTCCTCTCTTGAGCTACTCTACCAGCAGCTGAAGGAAGAACTAAGGGTAGCTAAGCTTGAGATACAGCGACTGACTGAGGAAAACAAGAGGATTCGTAGTAATCCTCCTGTTGAGAATCCTCAAGCCAAGAAAGGAACCTGGACAGTGGCCGGAATGCATGGGACAAAGTTAAAGATCAGGAGGATGGATGGAGAGGTAGAATTAACGAAGAACCAGAAACCTGTTGTGGAAACATCGAACCGATTCTCCGTGTTACCCGATGAATGTGAGTCGACTTCTGGGAGCGTCACCACGAAAGACACAAAGGAAGGTAAAACATTGTTGTTGTTGGGGACAGTCAGGTTAGGTACATGGATAGGGCTTTCTGTTTGATTGATAGGAGTAGGAGACAGAGGGTTTGCTTTCCTGGGGCTGGGATGGAGGATATTGTTAGCCGTCTGGACGACATCATGAGAGGTAATGGGAGCAATCCTATTATCTGTCTCAGTGCTGGAGGCAACGATGTTGGCAGACGTAGGAGTGAGGACCTGACTAGCAGGTTTAGGTCAGCAATAGACATAATTAGGAAGAAGGGTGGGAACCCTGTCATATGTGGTATTTTGCCAAGGAGAGGAGTTGGAAATGAATTGCTGTCCAGGGCAATTGGTGTCAATTGGTGTCAATTGCTGGCTGGACAAATACTGTAAGGAAAATTCAGTAACATTCATTGACAACTGGGACCTCTTCTATGGCAGAAATGACATGTATGCCAGGGATGGGGTTCACTTATCCAGGTCTGGGGTGGGGGCACTGGCAACTGCAGTGGAGGGAGCTGTTAGGGCTTTAAACTAGAAATAGTTAGGGGTATGGGTTTTGGGGGGAAAACAGAGAAGTCCCAGTGTAGTAATATTATAAGTTGTAGGAGAACTAGTAATAGGCAGAATAAGGTGGATAGTGGAAAGGTGGAAAAATAAACACATAAGCAGTATAATGTGATCCTTTATTGACAACGTTTCGCCCACGCAGTGGGCTTTATCGAGTCACAGACAGATCTACCTGGAAAATGAGCAACATAGAGATATATATAGGGTACAGTCAGGTGGAGAATGCTGGGTCAGGTGGAGAAAGCTGCATGTGAGTCTTAAAAGTAGTGTGAAAACATAGTGTGACTTAAAGGACCTGCAGTGTACCATTCTTGAGTTCTAGGTGGGATAGCGTTGAAGAAGTTTCTTGGCAATAGGTTCAGCTATGTTGTAGAAGCCGTTGTTCTGGTTGAAGTTGTTGGACATACAGATGAGTGATGATTCTTTGGATTCTTCGGTATTGCGTGTTGTCTTCTCTGGCGATGAGTCTTGCGTTTCTGTAGTTGATTAAATGGTTGTGTAAATTTCGGTGTTGAACACAGGCATTTCTTGAGTCGTCAGATCTGCCTGCATACTGGTGTTCTGAAATGCGTGTTTGTAGGTCTCTGGATGTTTCGCCAACGTATAATTTGCTGCAGCCATTACAAGGGATTGTGTATACCCCTGCCGTGGACTGAAGCTTTTCCTGTCTGTTACTGGTAATGTCCTTAATGGTGGTGGATGTGGAGGTGGATACTCGGAATGAGGTCTTAGAAAAAATGTTGGAAACTTGTTTGGAAATGGAGTTGGTGGGAAGGACTATGTATCTCTTCTCAGCAGTGTCTTCTCTAGGTGTGTTGAAGATGTTTAATGCCCGTCGTCTGCAGTCTCTAATGAAGTGACGAGGATAGTGAAGTTTGGAAAAAACTTGTTCAATGAGGGAGCATTCTTCTTCAAGGAACTCACTGCTGCAGATTCTGAGTGCGCGCAGGAAAAAGCCTATAATTACACCACGTTTAATTTTGGTGTCGTGGTGAGAGTAGAAGTGGAGAAGATCGTGTTGATTGGTAGGTTTTCGATAGACTTTAAAACGAAGTTCATGGTCAGCTTTGCAGAGAAGAACATCAAGGAAAGGAAGAGTGTTGTCGACTTCTTCTTCTAGTCTGTGACTCGATAAAGCCCACTGCGTGGGCGAAACGTTGTCAATAAAGGATCACATTATACTGCTTATGTGTTTATTTTTCCATTGTGTCGGTATTTTATACCATTTATTTCCATAGTGGAAAGGTAGTGACACTAGATGACAAGGACAGTAATAGGTATAGTGGAAAAACAGAGATGAGCAGGAACGGTAAAGAGAAAGGAGGGTCTCTAAATATATAAGAACATAAGAATGGAGGAACACTGCAGAAGGCCTACTGGCCCATACAAGGCAGGTCCTTATCAAAACCACCACTACCTAAAAATTTATTCCCGTACTCACGACACAAATCAAACCCAGCCCCTCCCACTCATATATTTGTCCAATCTCTTTTTAAAGCCACCCAAGGTCCTAGCCTCTATCACAGTACTCGGAAGATTGTTCCACGCATCTACAACTCTGTTCGAAAACCAGTACTTGCCTATGTCCTTTCTAAATCTAAATTTATCCAATTTAAATCCGTTATTTCTCGTTCTTACTTGGTTCGATATCCTCAGTATTTTATTAATATCTCCTTTGTTTATGCCCATCATCCACTTGTACACCTCGATGATATCTCCCCTCATTCTACGTCTCTCCAGAGAGTGGAGATTCAACGCTCTAAGTCTATCTTCATACGGGAGATTTCCTATACTGTAAATCATTTTAGTCATTCTTCTTTGTATGTTCTCCAATGAATCTATATCCATCCTGTAGTAAGGAGACCAAAACTGAGCTGCATAATCCAAATGAGGTCTCACTAGTGATGTATAGAGCTGTAAAATAACTTTTGGACTTCTGTTGCTTATACTTCTTGAAATAAATCCTAGTAATCTGTTAGCCTTATTGCGCACACTTAGGCACTGTTGTCTTGGCTTTAGATTTCTGCTTACCATGACTCCCAAGTCTTTTTCACATTCTGTATGATCAAGCTCAACTTCACCTAGTTTATAAACTACACCAATAGTCGTAGTGCTAGGAATAAGATGGACGAGTTGAGATTAGTTGCAAGTACGGGTAATATTGGAAATAAATGGTATAAAATACCGACACAATGGAAAAATAAACACATAAGCAGTATAATGTGATCCTTTATTGACAACGTTTCGCCCACGCAGTGGGCTTTATCGAGTCCAGGTAGATCTGTCTGTGACTCGATAAAGCCCACTGCGTGGGCGAAACGTTGTCAATAAAGGATCACATTATACTGCTTATGTGTTTATTTTTCCACGGGTAATATTGATGTTTTTGCAATAACTGAGACATGGTTTAATATGAAAAATCGGGACTTGCCTGCCGAATGTCACATTCAGGGTTTTAAATTGTTTCAAGTAGACAGAAGTATCTGGAAGGAGGGTGGGGTGGCACTCTATGTCCGTGATCATTTAAATTGTTGCATAAAAACGGGTATAAAGTCTGAATTAACACATACAGAGTCTGTCTGGATAGAATTTTCAGAGGGGTGTGAAAAATTGATTTTAGGCGTGATTTACCGTCCTCCAAACGTAGTAATTCTAGGGGACTTTAACTTTAGTCAGATTGATTGGAATTTCATGACAGGGAATTTAGAATCTAACGACTTTTTAGAAGTAGTTCAGGATTGCTTTTTAAAGCAGTTTGTAACAGAACCTACAAGGGGAAATAACCTACTTGACTTGGTTCTGGCAAGCAAGGAAACCCTTGTTAATAATTTAGAAATTACAGAGGAACTCGGCTCAAGCGACCACAAGTCAATTACCTTTAGCATTGAATGGATGTATGATAGTAGGGATAATTCAGTAATGGTCCCAGATTTTCGCTTAGCAGATTATAATGGACTTAGAGAACACTTATCAACTGTGGACTGGGGTGAAGAAGAGAGGTATCAATATGACAGTTTTCTTTACACTATACAGGCTGCCCAAAGAACATTTATCCCGTATAAATAAATTAGATCAAGTAGAAATGACCCAAAATGGATGAATAATAGGCTCAAATATCTTTTAGGGCAGAAGAAAGGAATTTATAGGCGCATAAAAAGAGGTGAGGGTCATCTTATAAATCAGTATACTGACATTAAGAGGGACGTTAAAAAGGGAATAAGAAAAGCTAAACGGGACTATGAAATTAAAGTTGCTAGGGATTAAAAAACTAACCCAAAAAGTTTCTTCCAGGTTTATAGAACAAAAGTTAGGGATAAGATAGGTCCCCTTAAAAATAACTTTGGGCATCTTACTGACAAGGAGAATGATATGTGCTCTATTTTTAATAATTATTTTCTCTCGGTTTTCACACAGGAAGACATTAATAATATCCCAGTAATTAATTTTTACAGAGGCCCAGAAGAAGATAAATTATGTAATATCACAGTCACTAGCGAAATGGTTATGAAACAGCTGGACCGACTGAAACAAAATAAATCGCCGGGTCCTGATGAGCTTTTTGCAAGGGTTCTTAAGGAATGCAAAATGGAACTCTGTGAACCAATATCTAACATTTTTAATTTATCTCTTCAAACAGGTGTAGCGTCTGATATAAGTGGGTAATGTTCCTATTTTAAAGAGGTGGCAGAAAGTGGGTGTTGCAGGGGGATGGATGGGTCTGAGGATGTCTTCAGAGGAGCCCAAGGTGTTGTTGATAGGTTTGGAAGATATGGGTGTTGGTTTGGAAATAGGTTGATGAGTGAAAGTCTGCTAGGGTTATTGAGCGGGACCTGGGGAAAATTGGTTGGATAATTAAGTTATTTGGTACCAGCTTATTTCTGGGTAGCTTGAAAGGAGCAAAATTCTGTTAGTGATGATTGTGAAGGACCTGCCATATGGAACAGGCCTGCAGTGTCCTTCTTATGTTCTATGTCAAACTAGCCCAATAGCTGACCTCAATTGTAGGCAAATTACTAGAGTCAATTATAGCTGATATTATTAGAAGCCATCTAGATAACCATAATTTGATTAATGATACCCAGCATGGATTCACGAGGGGCCGTTCCTGCCTATCTAATTTATTAACCTTCTTCAGTAAAGCTTTTGAGGCTGTTGATCACGATAAAGAATTCGATATTGTTTATTTAGATTTTAGTACCGCACCAGAGACTGTTAAAGAAAGTTGCAGCTCATGGCATTGGGGGAAAAGTGCTGTCATGGATCGAGTCATGGCTAACCAATAGGAAGCAGAGAGTGTGCATAAATGGGGTTAAATCCAAATGAAGACTTGTAACAAGTGGTGTTCCACAGGGATCAGTCTTAGGCCCATTGTTATTTATAATATATATCAATGACCTTGATGAGGGAATTACTAGTGATATGAGCAAATTCGCCGACGACACGAAGATAGGTAGGATAATTGATTCAAACATAGATGTCATAGAACTTCAGGAAGATTTAGACAAACTTAATTCGTGGTCAGAAAAGTGGCAGATGCAGTTCAATGTAGATAAATGCAAGGTTCTGAAGCTCGGGAGTGTCCATAACCCAAGCACTTATAAGTTAAATAACGTAGAACTTAGCCATACAGATTGCGAGAAGGACTTGGGGTGATGGTAAGCAGCAACCTTAAACCAAGACAGCAATGCCTAAGCGTACGTAATAAGGCAAATAGATTACTGGATTTATATCAGAAGTGTTAGCAACAGAAGTCAGAGGTTATATTACAGCTTTATACATCATTAGTAAGGCCTCACCAGATTACGCAGCTCAGTTTTGGTCTCCATATTACAGAATGGACATAAATTCGTTAGAAAACATTCAGCGTAGAATGACTAAATTAATACATAGCATTAGAAATCTTCCTTACGAAGAAAGATTGAAGACCTTAAATTACATTCACTTGTAAGACGTAGAATGAGGAGACATGATGAGGTATACAAGTGGAAAATAGGTATTAACAAGGGATATAAATAAGGTCTTGAGGATATCTCTCAAGAGAACCCATAATGGATTCAAGTTAGATAAGTTTAGATTTAGAAAGGATATAGGAAAGTATTGGTTTGGAAATAGGGTAGTTGATGAGTGGAACAGTCTGCCTAGTAGGGTTATTGAAGCTAGGACCTTGGGTAGTTTCAAATTTAGGTTGGATAAATTCATGAGTGAGAGGGGTTGGATTTGAGTGGGACTGCGCATGAGTGGGTAGAATTGTCAAAGCTTATTTCTGGGTAGCATTGAAAATTGGTGAGCAAATATTCTGTTAGTGGGACGGATTGTGAAGGACCTGCCTAGTATGGGCCAACAGGCCTGCTGCAGTGTTCCTCCTTTCTTATGTTCTTATGTTCTTATGAGTGGGTAGAATTGTCAAAGCTTATTTCTTGGGTAGCATTGAAAATTGGGTTGAGCAAATATTCTGTTAGTGGGACGGATTGTGAAGGACCTGCCTAGTATGGGCCAACAGGCCTGTTGCAGTGTTCCTCCTTTCTTATGTTCTTATGTTAAGCTCTACTTCACCTAGTTTATAAATTCGAGGGATATTTTCATTACCATGGACTAGTACCTTACACTTGTCCACATTGAACTTCATCTGCCACTTTTCAGACCAAGACATTAATTTGTCCAAATCCTCCTGGAGTTCACTGGTGTCCTCCTCAGAATGAATCATACGGCCTATTTTTGTATCATCAGCAAATTTACTCATGTCACTTGCAATTCCTTCATCAAGGTCATTTATGTATATTATGAACAACAATGGGCCTAAAACTGATCCTTGTGGAACGCCACTAGTGACTAATCACCATTCAGATTTGACCCCATTAATGGAAACTCTCTGCTTTCTATTGGTAAGCCATGCCTCTATCCATGCTAGAACTTTACCTCCTATACCATGAGCTGCCACCTTTCTTAAGAGTCTCTTGTGAGGTACTCTATCGAAGGCCTTACTGAAATCCAAGTAAACTATATCAAATGTTTTATTGAAAAACGTCAGTAAATTTGTTAGGCAGGAACGACCTCTCGTGAACCCATGCTGAGATTCATTAATCAAATTATGTTCTTCAAGGTGACTTCTAATAATATCAGCTATAATTGATTCTAATAATTTGCCTACTATAGATGTGAGGCTTATTGGATGGTAATTTGATGGAATTGACTTATCCCCTGATTTGAATATAGGAACTACATTAGCCAGCTTCCACATCTCTGGCACAATACCAGTTACGATGGACGTATTAAACACATTCGTTAATGGCTGACTAAGTTCCATCTTGCATACTTTAAGTACCCTGGAAAACAACTCGTCGGGTCCCGGGGACTTATTTTGCTTCAGTTTATCTATCTGTTTGATAACCATGTCCCTCGTGACAGTAATATTAGTTAACTTGAATTCTTCAGGAACTGAATAATTGTTAATTTCGGGAATCTCATTTACGTCTTCTTGTGTAAAGACTGACAAAAATAGTCATTAAATAGAGAACACATTTCCAGTTCGTTATCCGTCAGCTGTCCATTCCCAATTTTCAGAGGTCCTACCTTTTCCTCACCTTCGTCCTATACACTTGAAAGAACCCTTTGGATTAGTCTTTGATTCATTAGCAACCTTAATCTCATAGTCACGTTTAGCCTTTCTAATCCCTTTTTACTCTCTTTTCAACTGAACATATTGGTCAATAAGGTTAACATCTCCTTTTTGATGCGCCTATAAATTCCTCTTTTCTCCCTAATAGATGTTTTAGCCTCCTGTTAATCCATTTGGGATCATTATTATTTGACCTAAATTCTCTCTGGGAATAAATAATATTGTGCAGTTGTATATTTTAAGAAAAATTAGAGATCCCTCTAACGTTACTATTACCCCAGTCAGTTAGAAGTGTTCTTAAGTCAGTATAGTGCAAACGAAAATCAGGGAATTACCTATTATCCTGTTCTCAGCAGTAATACTTGTAATGATTTGACATTACATATGTTCTTAAGAAAAAAATCATAAACGCAGATCCCATCGTAATCGTTAGCTAGATTACCCCAGTCGAGATTAGACAGGTGTTCTCTAAGTCCAGTATAGTCGGCAGAACGAAAATCGGGAACTTTTACCGTATTATCCCTATTCTCGTACTCCCAGGTAATATTAAAAGTAATGGATTTGTGATCACTTGCACCAAGCTCTTCAGTGATCTCCAGATTATTTACAAGGGTTTCTTAATTTGACAAGACTAGGTCGAGCAAATTATTACCTCTGGTAGGCTCCGTCACACACTGCTTCAGAAAACAGTCCTGAACTACTTCCATAAAGTCACTGGACTCCAGATTACCGGTCAAAGAAGTCCAGTCAATTTGACTAAAGTTAAAATCCCCTACTATCACTACGTTATTGTGTCACATCTCTGGCACAACACCAGTTAGGATGGACGTATTAAACACATTCGTTAATGGCTGACTAAGTTCCATCTTGCATTCTTTAAGTACCCTGGAAAACAACTCGTCGGGTCCCGGGGACTTATTTAGCTTCAGTTTATCTATCTGTTTGAACATAAGAACATAAGAAAGGAGGAACACTGCAGCAGGCCTGTTGGCACATACTAGGCAGGTCCTTCACAATCCGTCCCACAAACAGTACACTTGCTCAACCCAATTTTCAATGCTACCCAAGAAATAAGCTTTGACAATTTCATTCACTCATGTGCGAGTCCCACTCAAATCCAACCCCTCTCACTCATGAATTTATCCAACCTAAATTTGAAACTGACCAAGGTCGTTGCTTCAATAACCCTACAAGGCAGACTGTTCCACACATCAACTACCCTATTTCCAAACCAAAACTTTAAGAACATAAGAACATAAGAAAGGAGGAACACTGCAGCAGGCCTGTTGGCCCATTCTAGGCAGGTCCTTCACATTCCATCCCACTAACAGAATATAAGAACATAAGAACATAAGAACATAAGAAAGGAGGAACACTGCAGCAGGCCTTTTGGCCCATACTAGGCAGGTCCTTCACAATCCGTCCCACTAACAGAACACTTCCTCAATCCAATTTTAAATGCTACCCAAGAAATAAGCTTTGATAATTTTGTTTACTCATGTGCAATTCCCACTCAAATCCAACCCCTTTCACTCATGAATTTATCCAACCTAAATTTAAAACTACCCAAGGTCCTTGCTTCAATAACCCTACTAGGCAGACTGTTCCACTCATCAACTACCCTATTTCCAAACCAATACTTTCCTATATCCTTTCTAAATCTAAACTTATCTAACTTGAATCCATTATTGCGGGTTCTCTCTTGGAGAGATACCCTCAAGACCTTATTTATATCCCCTTTGTTAATACCCATTTTCCACTTGTATACCTCGATCATGTCTTCCCTCATTCTACGTCTTACAAGTGAATGTAATTTTAGGGTCTTCAATCTTTCTTCGTAAGGAAGATTTCTAATGCTATGTATTAATTTAGTCATTCTACGCTGAATGTTTTCTAACGAATTTATGTCCATTCTGTAATATGGAGACCAGAACTGAGCTGCGTAATCTAGGTGAGGCCTTACTAATGATGTATAAAGCTGTAATATAACCTCTGGACTTCTGTTGCTAACACTTCTTGATATAAATCCCAGTAATCTATTTGCCTTATTACGTTCGCTTAGGCATTGCTGTCTTGGTTTAAGGTTGCTGCTTACCATCACCCCCAAGTCCTTCTCGCAATCTGTATGGCTAAGTTATACGTTATTTAACTTATAAGTGCTTGGGTTATAGACACTCCGGAGCTTCAGAACCTTGCATTTATCTACATTGAACTGCACCTGCCACTTTTCTGACCACGAATTAAGTTTGTCTAAATCTTCCTGAAGTTCTATGACATCTATGTTTGAATCAATTATCCTACCTATCTTCGTGTCGTCGGCGAATTTGCTCATATCACTAGTAATTCCCTCATCAAGGTCATTGATATATATTATAAATAACAATGGGCCTAAGACTGATCCCTGTGGAACACCACTTGTTACAAGTCCCCATTCGGATTTAACCCCATTTATGCACACTCTCTGCTTCCTATTGGTGAGCCATGACTCGATCCATGACAGCACTTTTCTCCAATGCCATGAGCTGCCACTTTCTTTAACAGTCTCTGGTGCGGTACTCTATCAAAAGCCTTACTAAAGTCTAAATAAACAATATCGAATTCTTTATCGTGATCAACAGCCTCAAAAGCTTTACTGAAGAAGGTTAATAAATTAGATAGGCAGGAACGGCCCCTCGTGAATCCATGCTGGGTATCATTAATCAAATTATGGTTATCTAGATGGCTTCTAATAATATCAGCTATAATTGACTCTAGTAATTTGCCTACAATTGAGGTCAGGCTTATTGGGCGGTAGTTGACGGTAGTGACTTGTCCCCTGCTTTAAAAATAGGAATTACATTAGCCATCTTCCACATATCAGACACTACACCTGTTTGAAGAGATAAATTAAAAATGTTAGATATTGGTTCACAGAGTTCCATTTTGCATTCCTTAAGAACCCTTGCAAAAGCTCATCAGGACCCGGCGATTTATTTTGTTTCAGTCGGTCCAGCTGTTTCATAACCATTTCTGCTAGTGTCTGTGATATTACATAATTTATCTTCTTCTGGGCCTCTGTAAAAATTAATTACTGGGATATTATTAATGTCTTCCTGTGTGAAAACCAGAGAAAATAATTATTAAAAATAGAGCACATATCATTCTCCTTGTCAGTAAGATGCCCAAAGTTATTTTTAAGGGGACCTATCTTATCCCTAACTTTTGTTCTATAAACCTGGAAGAAACTTTTTGGGTTAGTTTTTGAATCCTAGCAACTTTAATTTCATAGTCCCGTTTAGCTTTTCTTATTCCCTTTTAACGTCCCTCTTAATGTCAGTATACTGATTTATAAGATGACCCTCACCTCTTTTTATGCGCCTATAAATTCCTTTCTTCTGCCCTAAAAGATATTTGAGCCTATTATTCATCCATTTTGGGTCATTTCTACTTGATCTAATTTCTTTATACGGGACAAATGTTCTTTGGGCAGCCTGTATAGTGTTAAGAAAACTGTCATATTGATACCTCTCTTCTTCACCCCAGTCCACAGTTGATAAGTGTTCTCTAAGTCCATTATAATCTGCTAAGCGAAAATCTGGGACCATTACTGAATTATCCCTACTATCATACATCCATTCAATGCTAAAGGTAATTAATTGCCTTGTGGTCGCTTGAGCCGAGTTCCTCTGTAATTTCTAAATTATTAACAAGGGTTTCCTTGCTTGCCAGAACCAAGTCAAGTAGGTTATTTCCCCTTGTAGGTTCTGTTACAAACTGCTTCAAAAAGCAATCCTGAACTACTTCTAAAAAGTCGTTAGATTCTAAATTCCTTTCTCGCAATCTGTATGGCTAAGTTCTACGTTATTTAACTTATAAGTGCTTGGGTTATGGACACTCCCGAGCTTCAGAACCTTGCATTTATCTACATTGAATTGCATCTGCCACTTTTCTGACCACGAATTAAGTTTGTCTAAATCTTCCTGAAGTTCTATGACATCTATGTTTGAATCAATTATCCTACCTATCTTCGTGTCGTCGGCGAATTTGCTCATATCACTGACCTCAATTGTAGGCAAATTACTAGAGTCAATTATAGCTGATATTATTAGAAGCCATCTAGATAACCATAATTTGATTAATGATACCCAGCATGGATTCACGAGGGCCGTTCCTGCCTATCTAATTTATTAACCTTCTTCAGTAAAGCTTTTGAGGCTGTTGATCACGATAAAGAATTCGATATTGTTTATTTAGACTTTAGTAAGGCTTTTGATAGAGTACCGCACCAGAGACTGTTAAAGAAAGTGGCAGCTCATGGCATTGGGGGAAAAGTGTTGTCATGGATCGAGTCATGGCTCACAAATAGGAAGCAGAGAGTGTGCATAAATGGGGTTAAATCCGAATGGGGACTTGTAACAAGTGGTGTTCCACAGGGATCAGTCTTAGGCCCATTGTTATTTATAATATATATCAATGACCTTGATGAGGGAATTACTAGTGATATGAGCAAATTCGCCGACGACACGAAGATAGGTAGGATAATTGATTCAAACATAGATGTCATAGAACTTCAGGAAGATTTAGACAAACTTAATTCGTGGTCAGAAAAGTGGCAGATGCAGTTCAATGTAGATAAATGCAAGGTTCTGAAGCTCGGGAGTGTCCATAACCCAAGCACTTATAAGTTAAATAACGTAGAACTTAGCCATACAGATTGCGAGAAGGACTTGGGGGTGATGGTAAGCAGCAACCTTAAACCAAGACAGCAATGCCTAAGCTTGTTACAAGTCCCCATTCGGATTTTTCCCCATTTATGCACACTCTCTGCTTCCTATTGGTGAGCCATGACTCGATCCATGACAGCACTTTTCCCCCAATGCCATGAGCTGCCACTTTCTTTAACAGTCTCTGGTGCGGTACTCTATCAAAAGCCATACTAAAGTCTAAATAAATAAGAACATAAGAACATAAGAAAGGAGGAACACTGCAGCAGGCCTGTTGGCCCATACTAGGCAGGTCCTTCACAATCCGTCCCACTAACAGAACACTTCCTCAATCCAATTTTAAATGCTACCCAAGAAATAAGCTTTGACAATTCAATTCACTCATTTGCGAGTCCCACTCAAATCCAACCCCTCTCACTCATGAATTTATCCAACCTAAATTTGAAACTACCCAAGGTCCTAGCTTCAATAACCCTACTAGGCAGACTGTTCCACTCATCAACTACCCTATTTCCAAACCAATACTTTCCTATATCCTTTCTAAATCTAAACTTATCTAACTTGAATCCATTATTGCGGGTTCTCTCTTGGAGAGATATCCTCAAGACCTTATTTATATCCCCTTTGTTAATACCCATTTTCCACTTGTATACCTCGATCATGTCTCCCCTCATTCTACGTCTTACAAGTGAATGTAATTTAAGGGTCTTTAATCTTTCTTCGTAAGGAAGATTTCTAATGCTATGTATTAATTTAGTCATTCTACGCTGAATGTTTTCTAACGAATTTATGTCCATTCTGTAATATGGAGACCAAAACTGAGCTGCGTAATCTAGGTGAGACCTTACTAATGATGTATAAAGCTGTAATATAACCTCTGGACTTCTGTTGCTAACACTTCTTGATATAAATCCCAGTAATCTATTTGCCTTATTACGTACGCTTAGGCATTGCTGTCTTGGTTTAAGGTTGCTGCTTACCATCACCCCCAAGTCCTTCTCGCAATCTGTATGGCTAAGTTCTACGTTATTTAACTTATAAGTTAATGGGATAATTTGATTAATGATACTCAACATGGATTCACCAGGGGCCGTTCCTGCCTAACTAATTTATTACATAAGAATATAAGAACATAAGAAAGGAGGAACACTGCAGCAGGCCTGTTGGCCCATACTAGGCAGGTCCTTCACAATCCATCCCACTAACAGAATAATTGCCCAACCTAATTTTCAATTCTACCCAAGAAATAAGCTTTGAAGATTCTATTAACTCAAGTGCGAGTCCCACTCAAATCCAACCCCTCTCACTCATGAATTTATCCAACCTAAATTTGAAACTACCCAAGGTCCTTGCTTCAATGACCCTACTAGGCAGACTGTTCCACTCATCAACTACCCTATTTCCAAACCAATATTTTCCTATATCCTTTCTAAATCTAAACTTATCCAATTTGAATCCATTATTGCGGGTTCTCTCTTGGAGAGATATCCTCAAGACCTTATTTATATCCCCCTTATTAATACCCATCTTCCACTTATATACCTCGATCATGTCTCCCCTCATTCTTCGTCTTACAAGTGAATGTAATATAAGGGTCTTCAATCTTTCTTCATACGGAAGATTTCTAATGCTAAATACGGAAGATTCAGTAAGGCTTTTGAGGCAGTTGATCATGATAAAGAATTCGATATTGTTTATTTGGATTTTAGTAAGGCTTTTGATAGAGTACCACATCAGAGACTGTTAAAGAAAGTGGCTGCTCACGGCATTGGAGGAAAAGTGTTTTCATGGATCGAGTCATGGCTCACCAATAGGAAGCAGAGGGTGTGCATTAATGGGGTTAAATCTGAGTGGGGATCTGTAACAAGTGGCGTTCCACAGGGATCGGTTTTGGGCCCGTTGTTGTTTATAATATATATAAATGACCTTGACGAGGGAATTACTAGTGATATGAGAAAATTCGCTGATGACACGAAGATAGGTAGGATAATCGATTCAGACGTAGATGTCACGGAACTTCAGGAGGATTTAGACAAACTCAATTCCTGGTCAGAAAAATGGCAGATGCAGTTCAATGTAGATAAATGCAAAGTTCTAAAGCTCGGGAATGTTCATAACCCTAGCACCTACCAGCTTAATAATGTTGAACTCAGCTGTACAGAATGCGAAAAGGATCTGGGGGTTATGGAAATAAATGGTATAAAATACCGACACAATGGAAAAATAAACACATAAGCAGTATAATGTGATCCTTTATTGACAACGTTTCGCCCACGCAGTGGGCTTTATCGAGTCACAGACAGATCTACCTGTGATCTGTCTGTGACTCGATAAAGCCCACTGCGTGGGCGAAACGTTGTCAATAAAGGATCACATTATACTGCTTATGTGTTTATTTTTCCATCTGGGGGTTATGGTAAGCAGCAACCTCAAACCAAGTCAGCAATGCCTAAGCGTAAGAAATAAAGCAAATAGATTACTGGGATTTATATCAAGAAGTGTAAGCAACAGAAGTCCAGCGGTTATATTACAGCTTTATACATCATTAGTAAGGCCTCACCTAGATTATGCAGCTCAGTTCTGGTCTCCATTTTACAGAATGGATATAAATTCGTTAGAAAACATTCAGCGACGAATGACAAAGTTAATTCATAGCATTATAAATCTTCCGTATGAAGAAAGATTGAAGACCCTTAAATTACATTCACTTGTAAGACGAAGAATGAGGGGAGACATGATCGAGGTATATAAGTGGAAGATGGGTATTAATAAGGGGGATATAAATAAGGTCTTGAGGATATCTCTCCAAGAGAGAACCCGCAATAATGGATTCAAATTGGATAAGTTTAGATTTAAAAAGGATATAGGAAAATATTGGTTTGGAAATAGGGTAGTTGATGAGTGGAACAGTCTGCCTAGTAGGGTCATTGAAGCTATGACCTTTGGTAGTTTCAAATTTAGGTTGGATAAATTCATGAGTGAGAGGGGTTGGATTTGAGTGGGACTCGCACTTGAGTTAATAGAATCTTCAAAGCTTATTTCTTGGGTAGAATTGAAAATTAGGTTGGGCAATTATTCTGTTAGTGGGATGGATTGTGAAGGACCTGCCTAGTATGGGCCAACAGGCCTGCTGCAGTGTTCCTCCTTTCTTATGTTCTTATGTTCTTATAAGAAACATAAGAAAGGAGGAACACTGCAGCAGGCCTGTTGGCCCATACTAGGCAGGTCCTACACAATCCGTCCACTAACAGAATATTTGCTCAACCCAATTTTCAATGCTATCCAAGAAATAAGCTTATATATATACAAAAGAGGAGGTAACTAGTCCGTCAGCCTTAGAGGTGGTGTTCACACCAGAGGGGTTGGATTTGAGTGGGACTTGCAAATGGGTAAATATAATTATCAGAGCTTATTTCTTGGGTTGCATTGAAAATTGGGTTGGGCAAATATCATAAGAACATAAGAAAGGAAGAACACTGCAGCAGGCCCGCTGGCCCATACTAGGCAGGTCCTTCACATACCCAACCTACTTACAGAATAAGCGCTACTGTTAGTGGGATGGATTGTGAAGGACCTGCCTAGTATGGGCCAACAGGCCTGCTGCAGTGTTCCTCCTTTCTTATGTTCTTAAATTTTCGGACAATAGTCATTGCAGTTGTATATAGTTCTACTGTCTTAAAATTATGTCCTAGAATTTGTATTGATAAAGCCACTGGATGGTCAAACGTCTACAATAAAAATACCCAGATATTGTGCGTCTCTAATTTTCATCTTGTCTGTATTGTATACCATTGAAATAAATGGTATTAAATACCGACACAATGGAAAAATAAACACATAAGCAGTATAATGTGATCCTTTATTGACAACGTTTCGCCCACCCAGTGGGCTTTATCGAGTCACAAACAGATCTGTTTGTGACTCGATAAAGCCCATTGGGTGGGCGAAACGTTGTCAATAAAGGATCACATTATACTGCTTATGTGTTTTTTTTCCATTGTATACCATTCTTGTAGTTAGTTAGTTCAGACTCTCAGGTAAGGACCCACTAGGGGCGAGGGGGAAGTGGGCAATACTGCATAATGATAATAATAATAAAAATAATAATAATTAATAATAATAATAACAGATACTATATTTTATTTATTTTGCAGGTCATCCTGACACCTGGTTGTGTCAATACTCCAGGTATCCCGACACAATGTTCTGGTACTTGTAGTTTCAATACTTGTACTTGTAGTGTCAATATCATTGTTACAAATCTTAAGGTTCTGTAGCTGCTGTATATACAGCATTAATACAGTGACTACATTGAAAACATAGTTAAGTAAATTAATATACGGGAATATCTTTACTCATTATGTTTAAAACACCTGAAAAACTGTGTTTTGAGGCAATGCAATGTAGAAGTGTTGATCAACATTCACACTCACTACAGCAATCTTCTTATCAAGAACCTCAGTGCGTATCTCTGACCAGATTTATTATAGACAATAAAACACTCCAGTGTTCAGTGTGTCTAAAGGAGTTTTCAGATAAATGTAATTTACTACAACACATAAGAACTCATACTGGAGAGAAACCATATGTGTTCAGTGTGTCCTAAAAACTTTTCTGAAAAGTCTGATTTAGTACGTCACATGAGAACTCATACTGGAGAGAAACCATATAAGTGTTAAGTGTGTCCTAAAAACTTTTCTGAAAAGTCTGATTTAGTACGTCACATGAGAACTCATACTGGAGAGAAACCATATCAGTGTTCAGTGTGTCTGAAAAACTTTTCTCAAAAGTCAAATTTAGTACGTCACATAAGAACTCATACTGGAGAGAAACCATATCAGTGTTCAGAATGTATGAATAACTTTTCTCAAAAATCAAAGTTAGTAAATCACATGAGAACTCATACTGGAGAAAAACCATATCAGTGTTCAGTGTGTCTAAAAGACTTTTCTCAAAAAACGCATTTAGTAAATCACATGAGAACTCATACTGGAGAGAAGCCATATCAGTGTTCAGTGTGTCTTAACAACTTTTCTCAAAAAATAAATTTAGTAAATCATTTGAGAACTCATACTGGAAAGAAACCATATCAGTGTTCAGTCTGTCTAAAAGAAATTTCTGGAAAGTCTGGTTTAGTAAGTCACATGAGAACTCATACTAAGAAATTATGATTCATGAAAGTATATTTTTAAAATAAATAAACATATCAATATTCTTGTCTGGTTTACTAAAGATGACTTAACCATAATTATGAAATAGTTTTTGAGCATTGGCCAGATTTGTCTGGATAATGTCTACACACAGTTTTACTCCGCCACATTACCACATTGATGGCCTTCCTCAATGTCATTTTTAAGATAAGTCTTTTCTGTATATTCTTTACTATGTATATTCTATATAACTGTATTTCTCAATACCTGAATAAACTTACACAGGAATCAATGTTATTTAGTTTTGTCGCTGTATCAGCCTATTCTCAGCTGCAGCTGGTAGGCTTCACTGACATGACACAGCTGTTCCTCAGCAGCAGCTGGTAGGCTTCACTGACATGACACAGCTGTTCCTCAGCTGCAGCTGGTAGGCTTCACTGACATGACACAGCTGTTCCTCAGATGCAGCTGGTAGGCTACACTGACATGACACAGCTGTTCCTCAGCTGCAGCTGGTAGGCTACACTGACATGACACAGCTGTTCCTCAGCTGCAGCAGGTAGGCTACACTGACATGACACAGCTGTTCCTCAGCCCTGGTTAAGGAAAACGTAAGTGTGAGAATACAGAGGAGTGTGTCAGTATATCATTCAATAACAATACTGACGATCACACTTACAGGTTTGGGCTCGATGGCCCGCAGGTAACCGGTTGGATGACAAATCTTACAAGGTCATACCTTAGCTCTCAACTGCAAAGTCAATTGAACAAAACTATGCCTAAGCAGACTTACCGGGATATCCGCTGTTTTGATTGAAGAATTTTTGTCTTACGGTGCACTGTAAGTCTATAAAGATAGTTCTCAATACACTAGATTGTCTTTCAATCATTTAAATTCACAATAATATCACTACAGACAGCAGGGGATTTTTTGTACTTTTCCTGCTACGGTACTGAGAATATCTTTTCTCAATTCTCTGTCACTCATATTTCACTAACAGTCCACCCGAACACATGTTAAAAATTAACTGTTAATCGACAAACAAGACGTTATTGCTCTTTCTGAGAGGGTGAAAGTCCTGAAGGGGGCCTATACCCTCCCTTTCTGGAGAAATTTTCTCCACATATACACTGAAAGCTTCTGTCTCCCTACATGTACACTGAAAGCTTCTATGTCTTACTACATACACACTGAAAGCTTTTATGTCTCACTACATGTACACTGAAAGCTTCTATGTCTCACTACATGTACACTGCAAGCTTGTCTCACTTCATGTACACTGAAAGCTTCTATGTCTCACTACATGTACACTGAAAGCTTCTATGTCTCACTACATGTACACTGAAAGCTTCTATGTCTCACTATATGTACACTGAAAGCTTCTATGTCTCACTACATGTACACTGAAAGCTTCTGTCTCACTACATGTACACTGAAAGCTTCTATGTCTCACTACATGTACACTGAAAGCTTCTGTCTCACTACATGTACACTGAAAGCTTCTATGTCTCACTACATGTACACTGAAAGCTTCTGTCTCACTACATGTACACTGAAAACTTCTGTCTCACTACATGTACACTGAAAGCTTCTGTCTCACTACATGTACACTGAAAGCTTCTATGTCTCACTACATGTACACTGAAAGCTTCTATGTCTCACTACATGTAGTTTTATTAAAGTTAGTCAGCATAACTCTCGAACCTACTTTAAGGGGAGAGCGAGACTTTTTCATTTTTTTTCTAAAATTTCAATGGTAATTTGTCAGTAAATTAAGCACCATTTGATACCTAGATACTGTGTTTTTAGTGACGTTTTGCCTTACAGTTATGTAGAAAAAAAATATTAGTGCCCTATTTGACAGGGCTTTGAGCAAATCATATCCTACAATATTAATAAGACATGCAATCTTCTAATTAAAATCAGATACAAGACAAAGAGTTAGGTTTTTGAATTACAGAGAGTCTGTGAGCTTACTGTAAATAGATTTCATTATAAAAAATGTTGAAATACGTGTTTTTTTTTTAATTTTGTTGGGAAACAAAAAATCAGTAACAACAAACCGTAAAACATATGGTAGCTCTTACTGTAATTTGATAGAACCATCATTCCTCAATAACCTACGAAAGAATCATGATGCTCTGATAAATATTCTTTGCATGAGAGGATATATAATGTCAATATCTCAAGCGGCAGCGGCAGCGACAGTGGCACCCAAGCTCTGTTATTTTCTTCTCCAGCCAGAACCCATCAACGCTTCTATGCTGCACTAACGCACCTAGACCCCAGAATGACTCAAGAATACCAACAGTAAGACCACCTACTCGAAAAAATATTGATCCAAGTGGAGAGTGCCATTCAAACACAAAACACAGCCCGCTGCCAGACGAGCACCCACAACAAGCTCTGAGCAACTATAGCTTCTATGTCCTATCTACAATATCCCCTGTACTACTATGAGACCTAATAACAGAAGAAGCAGCAATAAGAACAGCAAGAAATCACCAAGATCTCGACTATTTCATTTGACTACCCAGCAGGACGCCGGTGCATCACCCACCCACCCCACCACCACCCCAGGCAACATGTCAACAAACACAATGGCTGACTCTCCCTCTCCCTCACCCTACTCAACCACCACCCATGACGACGGGACAGCAACAACAACAATCATGACTGAATCTCCCTCAAACCACACTGCCTTCAAAGGATTTGACCCATCTGAAATGATCTCAGGTATGACAAATGATCCTGTCACTCTTAAGTCATACATCACCACCTTAACTGAGGAAAGCAATATTCACATATTACAACAAACTTACAAATACTATCCTATATGTATACACATAACACAAAATAACCTAACTAAAACAAAACATAGATAACCCCAAAAGGGTTCAAAAGCATACAATGAAATACCTAAACCTACATCTTAATCCTCGATAATGTGATCCAACAATAATAATGATCCAAGGCACACACGCATTGCGTGCAAGATCATATATCTTTCAGGAACAATATACCCGTAACCTGGTCCCAACACCTCACGGTGATAAAATCTGCTGATCAATACCATCCAGTTTCAATATATCTCTCAAAACAATAAAACTACAAAAACTCTCTTAATAAAATATGAAGACTTAATGCCAGATATCTAACCATAAAAAGGTAAAATAATATCAATTAACTTCAACCTTCTTGAATGGAGAACCAAAAGGGAAAAAACAAAAAAGGAAACACACTTAGGGCACACACCTGGCCCCTAAGTAAGGCAAACCCCCTTTTTGAAAAAAAAACCTGAACCCCCCAAAAAAGGAGAAAGAACAAAAACAAACAATAACAAACAATCCCCCCATCTGAGTCACCAAACATACCTCACACATACTCATCTATAAAAAGAAAACCCCTACCCCTTTCCCCAAGGGAAAAAGGGTGAGTGGACAACCGGGAAAACCCCCGACCAAACACACCCCTCCCCCTACCCCATACACAAAACCCCACCAAAAGACTTTCATACCTGAACCTCCAACCCCCTCACCAGAGACCAACCCCTTCCCAGTAAAACCCCAGGAACCATAGCTCTGACTTAACCCAGCAACGACCCCATTGACAATTGCCTATAACCCTCAGAAAAAACCCTATCCCACACCCTCCCATAAAGTTCCTGATTCCTACACTTAGTCCTATAAAATCTCGCTGCCAAAGCCCTAATCCTAGCATCACTCCTAACCTCCCTCATACTCCACGACACATAATTATAATCCAAAACCAAATACATTACTGCACGCCTCACATCCTCAGGGCATCCCACCACATCCAGACTTAAATACCGTAACACCGATAACCCCCCCTACACCCCGGATTATCCCTAAAAACCATTCCCTCACCCTCTCAAGACCCCCACAAAAATATACAACATGGAAAGCCGTATCCCATAACCCACAGTGTTGACAATACCCATCACCTGCCAGTCCCATCACAAAAAGCTGAGCCCTAGATGCCAATATACCATGTAAAAAACGAAAACCAATCTCACGTACCTTAGGAGGCAACTTTAAACGCTTAAACCAAAACCACGTAACATTCCAATCATAACACGGATAGACGTCCATACCTAAAATACCCTTTTCTCGCCCTCCCACCTTATCTAACCTCCCTACCTTCACCTTACCAGGCTCTGGTACAACCAAAAGTTACCTTAAAATTGCCTCACAAAACAACAAATTTCCTCCCTTCCACCATCTGCGAACCTCACCCATTACCCTCCCCACTCTCACTCCTCGAATCCCACCTCGTGCTAGGTATTCCTGCCTAACATATATTCCCATCAAACGCCTCTGCAATGGTATGAAACCTAGCCCTCCCTTCGCTACCCTAGTCATTACCACATCTTTCCCTAACCAATGCTGCCCATAACCCCATATAAACCTTAAGACCCGACCTTGCAACCTTAGAACATCGTCCTCCATGAGGGGGTACACAGCGGCAACATACCATAGCTTACTGTATACCAATTAGTCATATTTACGTATTTATTATTTACATTTCTTTCTATTAAAATAAAGTGTTTATTGTTATTGTTATTATTGTCTTTTTCTATTATACTTTTCCTAAGAAGATTGACAACAACCTTCACAACCTGAATAAACTTACTTACAAGTTACAAAGGTAATGAACTCAGGTATATCTGGTCACAATCATGACAAGTTACAAAATTATTTACAGATTATAGAGGTGTTAATGTTGCAGTTTTATAAATGTAGTGTAAAGCACCCCTCTGGCAAGACAGTGATGGAGTGAATGATGATGAAAGTTTTTCTTTTTCGGGCCACCCTGCCTTGGTGGGAATCGGCCGATGTGTTAATAAAAATAATAAAAATGTATATAATGGGTCCAGAGACTGGGCCCCAAAGTTTTGATAGCTGAACAAGTACAGTCTTATAAAACATATTTGAGGTAAATTAAAAACTAACTGAATTTTAATAATAAAAGATCAATAAGTTGACATGTAGCAGCAGCGGCATCTGAGCTCTGTATTTTTCTCATCACCCAGAGTTTATCAATGCTCCTATGATGACCTAGCTGCAAGCAAAACTGCACTAACCTACGTAGCATCCAGAATGACCCAAGAATACCAGCAGTGAGACCTACAAACCAAATAAACCGACGATTAAAGGAAGACTGCCCCTCAAACCCAAAGCATCACCCTGCTACCAAACAAACGCTTACCAGCCTACAGCTTCATCTTGCCGCACCAACTTCTCCGACTACTGTGTTAAAATGAGAAGTAACAACAGAAGAACCAATTCCAAAATCAACACGAAAACACCAAGAAATCTACTAATCAACTTGTCTACTCAGGACGCCGGTACACCCTCCACCCCCCTTACCACCACCCAGGGCGACGCATCAACAACAAACATGGCTGCCTTCCCCACAAGCTCCCCTTCACTGGTTTCACCCCAGATAATCTCTCGGGTATGACGAATGATCCAGATACACTAAAGTCATACATCATCAAATTAATCAATGAAAATATGGACCAACGTAAAGCACTTCTGCAACAAGATACCAGGATGACACAACTTGTAAACAAAATCCTCAGCCTTGAACAAAAGTTAACAACAACTGGAATGACTGATTTTGGCAAAACCCTCCAAACTGAACAGATAACATCTATAAACACAAAGGTTGAGGAAGCAGTAAAGGAGTGGAAGAACAACATGAATAACCAGTTTAATGACTACCTTGCACTACAAGAGGAAAAAACCGAGCAAGATAAGTTATCAGACGCAGTAATAGTGAAAAGTCCATTCTTTCCCAGTGATATGACCCAAGCAAACAGTAAAGACATTACTATACAGATCATCAAAGACCAAATAAACGTTAATGTACCAGTGACAGATATAAAAGAAGCACGATTACTAGGCTCCCATGGTAGAAAGTGTTATACCTGGAGTCTACCTGGAGAGAATTCCAGGGGTCAACGCCCCCGCGGCCCGTTCTGTGACCAGGCCTCCTGTTGGACCAGAGCCTGATCAACCAGGATGTTACTGCTGGCCGCACGCAGTCCAACGTACGAACCACAGCCCGGCTGATCAGGTACCGACTTGAGGTGCCTGTACAGTGCCTGCTTGAAGACAGCCAGGGGCTTGTTGGTAATCCCCTGATGTATGCTGGGAGGCAGTTGAACAATCTTGGGCCCCTGACACTTATTGTGTTGTCCCTCAACGTGCTAGTATCACCCCTGCTCTTCATTGGGGGATGGTACATCGCCTGCCGAGTCTTTTGCTTTCGTAGGGAGTGATTTTTGTGTGCAAGTTTGGTACTAAGCCCTCGAGAATTTTCCATGTGTATATAATAATGTATCTCTCCCGCCTGCGTTCTAGAGAGTACAGGTTTAGGAACTTCAAGCGTTCCCAGTAGTTGAGGTGGTTTATTGCACTTATGCGTGCGGTGAAGGTTCTCTGCACATTTTCAAGGTCAGCAATTTCACCCGCCTTGAAAGGTGCAGTTAGTGTGCAGCAATATTCCAGCCTAGATAGAACAAGCGATCTGTAAAGTGTCAACATGGGCTTGGCATCCCTGGTTTTGAAGGTTTTCATTATCCATCCTGTCATTTTTCTAGCAGATGCAATTGCTACGGTGTTATGGTCCTTGAAGGTGAGATCCTCTGACATGATCACTCCCAGGTCTTTGACATTAGTTTTTCGCTCTATTGTGTGGTTGGAATTAGTTTTGTACTCTGATGAGATTTTAATTTCTTCACGTTTTCCGTATCTGAGTAATTGAAATTTCTCATCATTGAACTTCATATTGTTTTCTGCAGCCCATTTAAAGATTTGGTTTATGTCTGCTTGGAGTCTTGCAGTAACTTCAACGGTGGACACTGTCATACAGATTCGGGTGTCATCTGCAAAGGAGACACAGCACTGTGGCTTATATCCCTGTCAATGTCTGATATGAGGATGAGGAATAGGATGGGAGCAAGTACTGTGCCTTGTGGAACAGAGCTTTTCACAGTAGCTGCCTCAGACTTTACTCTGTTGACTACTACTCTTTGTGTTCTACATGTTAGGAAATTATAGATCCATCTACCAACTTTTCCTGTTATTCCTTTATCACGCATTTTGTGTGCTATTACACCATGGTCACACTTGTCAAAGGCTTTTGCAAAATCTGTGTATATAACATCTGCATTCTGTTTATCTTCTAGAGCATCCTCACATGACAGGAAAACAGATCTAATTAAATCATCTATTATAGCCAGGAAACAGGTAAACATAAATGAGTGTCTGACCAAAAAACGTCAGAACCTCTGGTATAGAATCAGAAAACTTAAGCGAGAGAATAATGATAAAATCCACCAATGTTTCACCCGGGATGGAAAAATTCTAGTGAAGAAAACAAGTGTAGGTCAGTTGTATACTATCACAATTGAGAATGAACTATCAAGATTCCTTAGGGATGCAAATATTACAGAGACTGTCTAAACACAATGTCAAAAAAGCAAAAGACTCGGCAGGCGATGTAACATCCCCCCAATGAAAAGCAGGGGTGCCACTAGCACGTTGAGAGAACACAATAAGTGTCAGGTGCCCAAGATTGTTCAACTGCCTCCCAGCATACATCAGGGGGATTACCAACAAACCCCTGGCTGTCTTCAAGCAGGCACTGGACAGGCACCTAAAGTCGGTACCTGACCAGCCAGGCTGTGGTTCGTACGTTGGACTGTGTGCGGCCAGCAGTAACAGCCTGGTTGATCAGGCTCGGGTCCAACATGAGGCGTTGTCACAGACCGGGCCGCGGGGGCGTTGACCCCTGGAATTCTCTCCAGAGAGGTGCACGACAAACAAACCCCTACGTATAGTGTAGTGTATGTTTTGCCCATCTACCTCATTTAAGTATTTGTCTATCTTTTGATGAATATTTTTGACAACTAGTTTTATTTTTATTTTTAAATACATAGTTTTTACTTGTGCCTATTTTTTAACCCACATTTTATCAGCTTAATTGCTTAGAATTTATAATTACTTTTGATCACCTTATTTGCTAAAAAATTATTTACCTTTTATCCTTTTCTCCAACCTCATTTCTATATATTATTGATCACCTTAACTGCCTAAATTTTATTTAAAGCTATTTTTTTTTAAATTAATAAATTTTACTTTTGTACATTTTTGTACACTTTAGCACTTATTTCTCCTTTAATAGTTAACTTTCATTTTCTTTATATTGCCTTTAATAAATTCTATAATCACAACTAGTGCAATAATGAATCTTAATATTTATTCCATTATAACTTAATATTAATCATAGTAATTTTCCAACCAGTTCTATTAACTAGTTAAATAATAAATCAATTACATTGTAAAGATATATCCTAAATCTCTGTGACTTTTGTTCAAAAGTGTGTTAATCCAATAGCTAGTAAAATCAAATCATCAGCTATCATATCTTTAAGTTTAGCATTATTCATTGTTCTTAAGTCTTTTTAGAATCACACTCATATATAAACATTTGTTTAATTAATTAACTAACTCAGGGGCTATAGTTTTAGATTCTTTATAGCTGTAAATTGACTATCTTAGCTCATTTATTCATTTTTATAAACATATCCAACATACTAACTCACGTGCCAAGAACTCCTTTTGCATTGTCCTATTCTTAAATCTACTTGCATTGTTCTATTTTTAAGTTTAATTATGGAATCACACTAAATCTTATGATTCCAAACATTGATCCTGATACCAACCTTTATTAAATGACTTACATGAACCTAACAACAACTGTCATTACTACACCTTGGGGTGAGTATAACACCAGGCACATCTCCTGAGGCGCACATCAACCAAATAACTGCTGCAGCATATGGGCGCCTAGCAAACCTAAGAACAGCATTCCGACATCTTAATAAAGAATCGTTCAGGACCCTGTACACTGTGTACGTTAGGCCCATACTGGAGTACGCAGCACCAGTTTGGAACCCACACCTAGCCAAGCACGTGAAGAAGCTCGAGAAAGTGCAAAGGTTTGCAACAAGACTAGTCCCGGAGCTAAGGGGTATGTCCTACGAGGAGAGGTTAAGGGAAATCGACCTGACGACACTGGAGGACAGGAGAGATAGGGGGGACATGATAACAACATATAAGATACTGAGAGGATTTGACAAAGTGGACAGAGACAGAATGTTCCAGAGATGGGACACAGCAACAAGGGGACACAGTTGGAAGTTGAAGACTCAGATGAATCACAGAGATGTTAGGAAGTATTTCTTCAGTCACAGAGTGGTAGGGAAGTGGAATAGTTTAGGAAGTGATGTAGTGAAGGCAGGCTCCATACATAGCTTTAAGAAGAGGTATGATAAAGCTCATGGCGTAGGGAGAGGGACCCAGTAGCGGCCAGTGAAGAGGCGGGGCCAGGAGCTATGACGCGACCCCTGCAACCACAACTAGGTGAGTACAGCAGAACAGGCTAAAACACTACTCAAAGCCAATGATAACATAACTATCTTTAACTACAATGTCAGATCTTTAAGCAAATATTTTGATGACCTCACTGCATTATTAAACTCACTACAGGCCAGAATGTCCATCATTGCTCTCACTGAAACATGGTTAAAGCCTCATACTACAGATATCTATGCCATTCCTGGTTACACAGCCATACACAATTGTAGGCCAGACCAACAAGGAGGTGGCACAGCTATGTTATACTCAGACCAGCTTGAATGCATCAACAATACATGCACAAGAGATGAACATGGAGAATATATAATAGCTATGTTTAAATCCAAATACCTACAAAAACCTCTCACAGTTATAAACATCTATAGATTACCACAGTCAAATATTCAGCAATTTAGTGAAAAATTAGGAATTATGATTACTGATGCACACATGAACAAAGACCACTTAATCCTCACAGGAGACTTCAATATAAACCTCCTACAAGATCAGGATCCACAAGTAACTGAATTCACAAACACTATGAGCAACTGCTTGCTGCTCCCGACAATAACAAAACCTACAAAAATCTCTGAGACCTGTGCCTCTCTATTAGACCATATCTGGACTAACACCATATCCCCATTAAAATCAGGCATAATCATAGACAATACCACAGACCACTACCCAACCTTTCTCATAACCAACCTCGGAAAATTACCACTAGAGACTACTAAAGTTACCTTCAGACTACATAATGAGACAGCTATAAATAACTTCATAACAGCTATGACAAACACTGACTGGCAAACAGAAATAGACAACTTCACAGATACTGACTTATGTATTAATAATTTTCTTAAAGAGACCCAATACCTCTATAATAAGCATTACCCTAAAAAAAACTAAACAAATCACAGCTAAAAGATTAAATAGTCCCTGGCTAACCCCAGCATACTCAAATCCATTAATATAAAGCACCTATATGAAAAACAGTACAGAATGGGTCAAATAACAAGAGAACAAACAAAAAGTTACTCATCAAACCTAACGAGTCTGATAAGAAAGTCAAAAAAATTGTACTATGAGAACAGATTACATAACATAAAAGGTGATATAAAAAAAAGACCTGGAAAACCCTATTTGAAATTCTAGGAACTAAAAAGACATCCACAAATAGAACAATCAAGCTAACCCTACTCCCACCTATTGAAACAGCAAACAAACTCAATGATTTCTTCTCCACCATAGGAAAAAAGCTGGCAAGCAAAATCCCAAGTTCAAACACTCCACCTAACGACTATCTCACTGGCACCTATCCGAACACACTATTCCTAGCCCCGACCAACCCAATAGAAGTTTCACTTATAATCAACACATTAAAAAACAAAGCAGGTGACCTAAATAACTTACCACCTTTTATATACAAAAAAGCCTCTCAAGTTCTCTCACCAATTATTGCAACACTCTTTAACAAATCCATTGAATCCTCTACCTTCCCATCAATACTCAAAATAGCGAGGCTCACCCCATACATAAGGGAGGAGATCAAACAGACCTGAATAACTACAGGCCGATATCTAACTTACCCCTTCTCTCCAAAATCTTTGAAAAATTAATTCATAGACAAATATATTCCTACCTCACCTCCAGCAACGTACTCAACCACTGTCAATTTGGATTCAGGCCTAATAAAAATACAAATGATGCCATTATACACATGTTAGAAATAATCTACACCACTCTTGAGAAAAAAGAAATCCCAGTGGGAATCTTCATTGATTTATGTAAAGCTTTTGATGCAGTTGACCATGATCTGTTACACCTAAAATTATCACACTATGGTATAAGAGGACACTCCCTCAACTACCTAAAATCATACCTTACCAACAGAAACCAATATGTGTACACAAATGGAGCTAGCTATACCGCGCAAACTATTACAGTAGGTGTCCCACAGGGAAGGTGTTCTTGGCCCATTTCTCTTTCTCATTTACATTAACGATCTACCAAATGCATCTCAACTACTCAAACCCATACTATTTGCAGATGACACTACATACGTTATATCGCACCCAAGCTCAGACATACTAGCCAACACTGTAAATACTGAATTGCAGAAAATATCTACCTGGATGATGACCAACAAACTTACTCTCAATATTGATAAAACCTATTTTATCCAGTTTGGGAACAGAGCTACAAACGCACAACTTAACATAATGATAAACGGGTCCCCTATCACAATACTCACAGAGGGAAAATTCTTAGGAATCCATCTTGAGAGTGGCCTAAAATTTCAGACACATATACAACAAATTTCCAAGAAAGTCTCAAAGACCGTGGGAATACTATCCAAGATACAGTACTATGTTCCACAACCAGCTCTCCTTACCCTATATCACTCACTCATTTACCCCTACCTCACCTATGGAATCTGCATGTGGCTCTACATCAATAACTCATCTCAGACCATAATAACACAACAAAAGGCAGCAATTAGAATGATAACAAATTACACTCCAGACAACATACTCCACCAATATTCAAAAACCTAAACTTACTCACCATACAAGACATCCATACATTTTACTGTGCCTATTACATACATAGAACACTCTATGCAAATATTAACCCACCACTCAAACTTCTCCTTAACAATTTTAACAGGACACATGACCATAACACTAGACACATCACTCTCGATGTTCCCCGTGTCCATCTAACACTATGTAAAAACTCAATGCATATAAAAGGCACGAAAATTTGGAATTCATTACCTGTCATTGCTAAAGAAACCCTACCGTACCCCAATTCAAAACGATGCTAAAAACCACCTTCTGGCCCAAACCTAAATGCACAATATCAAACATTCCCAACAAAGTATATAATCACTTAAATGTAAAACCTGATTAATCACTTAAATGTAAAAACCTGATTAATCACTTAAATGTAAAACCTGATTAATCACTTAAATGTAAAAACCTGTTATGAATAATACATACTAAGCTAACTGTTACTATAACATTTACATTATAATGACCACATAAACTGTAACTGCAATGCAACTATTTCTATTCTATGTGATATGCCGGTATGGATCCCGGCCCGGGTTTTTCCAATTTGGCGACCGGCACGGCTCCCGGTAGGGAAGTGTCATGTATCGACGTTAAAGGTACATGTGTGGTATTCCTTGGTGGGAAGAGAGGTCCTCTCCGAATCTATGGACAAACGACGTCCCAAAAGTAGTCGCTCAATGGTGGTTGGTGCAGGGTGCAACGGAGGCCCCCAGCAGGCCTTCACAGCAACGTCAGCGGGGGGTGACGGCAATGACTGGAGTAAGGTCTCCAAATCTTGACAGCCAAGTAGAAGATGTGCCGCCTCATCTTCCGGGCCCACCCACCGGGGTCATCAGGAAGTGTCTGCGGCGAAGGGACAATGTAGCTGGGCAGTCTAACAGGGAGTGCACCAGGGGAGTGGAAACCATCCGGGCACAGTGGGCACAGAGCTCCTCTCTTGCCCGTTCAATGATCCGAACGGCAGGCGGTGGACAGCCACCCGCAGCTCCCTGGCCTGCTTCCGAATAGTTGGAGGGGGCGCCCCGTGAGTCGCCCTGTCATACCAGCGGCGGCTCCGTGAATCCCCAGGGTCAGGAAGTGGGCGCCTGCCGCACTGGTAGCCCATAGACTAATCTGGCTGAGGCTGATGGAGAGTGCACCACGTGGCTGTGTCTCGAGCGTTGCGGCCTTAGCAGCCTCATCTGCTGCATCATTACCTGGACCTGGAGTCTACCTGGAGAGAATTCCAGGGGTCACGCCCTGCGCCCGTTCTGTGACAAGGCCTCCTGTTGGACCAGAGCCTGATCAACCAGGCTTTTACTGCTGGCTGCACGCAGTCCAACGTACGAACCACAGCCCGGCTGATCAGGTACCGACTTGAGGTGCCTGTCCAGTGCCTGCTTGAAGACAGCCAGGGGCTTGTTGGTAATCCCCCTGATGTATGCTGGGATGCAGTTGAACAATCTTGGGCCCCTGACACTTATTGTGTTGTCCCTCAACGTGCTAGTGGCACCCCTGCTCTTCATTGGGGGATGTTACATCGCCTGCCGAGTCTTTTTTGCTTTCGTAGGGAGGATTTTTGTGTGCAAGTTTGGTACTAAGCCCTCGAGAATTTTCAATGTGTATATAATAATGATTCTCCCGCCTGCGTTCTAGAGAGTACAGGTTTAGGTGCAGTTAGTGTGCAGCAATATTCCAGCCTAGATAGAACAAGCGATCTGTAAAGTGTCAACATGGGCTTGGCACCCCTGGTTTTGAAGGTTCTCATTATCCATCCTGTCATTTTTCTAGCAGATGCAATTGCTACATTGTTATGGTCCTTGAAGGTGAGATCCTCTGACATAATCACTCCCAGGTCTTTGACATTAGTTTTTCGCTCTATTATGTGGTTGGAATTAGTTTTGTACTCCGATGAGATTTTAATTTTTCACGTTTTCCGTATCTGAGTAATTGAAATTTCTCATCATTGAACTTCATATTGTTTTCGCAGCCCATTTAAAGATTTGGTTTATGTCTGCTTGGAGTCTTGCAGTGTCTTCAACGATGGACACTGTCATACAGATTCGGGTGTCATCTGCAAAGGAAGACACAGCACTGTGGCTTATATCCCTGTCAATGTCTGATATGAGGATGAGGAATAGGATGGGAGCAAGTACTGTCCCTTGTGGAACAGAGCTTTTCACAGTAGCTGCCTCAGACTTTACTCTGTTGACTACTACTCTTTGTGTTCTACATGTTAGAAATTATAGATCCATCTACTGGTTGTTGTTCTCGACTTTGATTTTGCATAGGAAAATAAATACTTAGGGTTTCTTTCAATTTCATTTATGGCTTTTAGTTCTTCCCGTGTTTCTTGGTTCCTGTAAGATTCCTTTAGTTTTAATTCGATGTTTGCTATTTCTCTGACTAGTGTCTCCCTACGTATTTCAGAGATATTGGCCTCCTGTAGCCGCTCCGTTATGCTTTGCCTTCGCCTGTATAGGGAGCGCCTCTAGAGTTTCTAGTTTGCATCTTCTCCTTTTCCTTAAGGGAATTTGCCTTGAGCAAACCTCAAGTACCACAGAGTTAATTTGTTCTAGACATAGGTTGGGATCCGTGATGCTTAGGCAATCTTCCCAGTTTATATCATTTAGGACTTGGTTTACTTGGTCCCACCTTATGTTTTTGTTATTGAAGTTGAATTTGGAGAAAGCTCCTCACGGCTGATCACATTTTGTTGATCTGGGGCTCCGCATGCATGTCTGGACCTCTATTATGTTGTGATCTGAGTATATTGTTTTTGATATGATGACATTTCGTATCAGATCATCTTGTGGGCTCTACTATTTGCTGGTTTAAGGTGAACTTGGTGCAGAGATTTAAAAGTTCATGCGTGTGAATTTTCATCTGAGCTGCCTCCTGGTGTTATTCTGCTACCACATTGTTTGCAATGTTCCTCCATTTTAGGTGCCTGAGGTTGAAATCCCCAGTAGCAAGATGTTGGGGGCAGGAGCTGAAGATTTTCCAGACAGTGGTCAATTTTCAGAAGCTGTTCCTGGAATTGTTGGGACGTTGCATCCGGGGCTTGTAGATAACCACGATGACCAGGTTTTGATTCTCGACCTTTATTGCTAATACTTTAACTACATCATTTGAGGCATTTAGTAGTTCTGAACATATAAGTGACTCTGTGATATACAGGCAAACCCCCTTTTGCCTGTTCACTCTGTCACACCTGTATAGGTTGTAGCCCGGGATCCATATTTCATTGTCCAAGTGATCTCTTATGTGGGTCTCTGTGAAAGCCGCAAACATAGCATTTGACTCGGTAAGCAGTCCACGAATGTAAGGTACCTTATTGTTTGTTGCTGGCTTTAGACCCTGTATATTAGCAAAGATGAATGTAGTTGGATTGGTGGTATGGGGGGGGGGGTCTTCTTTTCTGGCTCTAATATCTGTTGTAATGGAGTGGAGGCCACTGACTGTGATTCCACTCCAGAAATGATTGCAGTTGGTGTACAATTTCTGTCATTTCCTGCCAGCTTTTTTTCTTCCTGGCACTAAAAACCTCTCTCCGGAGTGGCTGTGGCTACCCTGATTTTGCCATGGTCTGGATGTTCTGTGTCGTCTCGTACCCTTTAGGTGGTATGCCTGGCAATATAAGTTATAGCACTGTCTTTCCTGAATTGATGTGTGGCACATTTCAGGGGGATACCCACATGGCTCGGGATCCAGTTGATGGTGGCTCTGCGACCCTGGGCCATGAGAGTCTGCAGGTCGCCCTGGATGGACGTGAGTAAGTGTATGTTGTCCCTTGGCTCTTTGTGCAGAATTGCCTGGATTGCTGACTTGGAATCAACATGGATGACAGGAGAATGCTGATGGTTTGCAAGTGCATGCTGCAGAGCTTGTTGAACGGCATATAGCTCAGCCTGGAGGATGGGCAATGCAACTAATTGTTTTAAATTGTTATCTCACTCAATTAATTGCATTGCTACGATCAATTAATTATTATGTTCAACTTATACTCAAATTTTACAACTTAGATACACAATTATACTAATTTTATAAATTATCAACCATAACTTTTTAGCATGTAGTCTAATATTAAATAATCTTAAGAATGCCCGCAATGCACAGCATATTAGGGGCTTTTGGCATGTACATCTCTTTTATACCGAACTATGTATCATTGTATCATGTCTACCTTGCTATGTATCATTGTACCATGTCTAAACAAAAATTATTATTATTATTAATATTACGTATTATTATTATTATTATTATTATTATTATTATTATTATTATTATTATTATTATTATTATTATTATTATTATTATTATTATTATTATTATTATTATTATTATTATTATTATTATTATTATTATTATACAATAACACTTCAAAAAATTTATATTTTGGAAATTATCTTAAATACGTACATACTGTATGGGTTAGGTCGATCACCATGCCCAGCCCTTCTAGGGCAGGGTAGGTGCCAAGGCTGGAGCTTGCTACCATCTGCAGCTCGTAAGCCTGCCCTTCCCATTAGGGAAGGTGGCAGACCAGAGAGGCCTAGCATCTATCTACCTCCATGCCTCATGCTGGTGGGGAATGTGGCTAGGCCTGGGGCCAGTTGGTCCCGCCGATGAGGGGTAGCCCCTCCCATGGGAGACATGGGTCTCTGACACTCCCACGCCAGGGAGCCGGAGCCGGGTCGCCATCTGGTAAAGACCCGGACCGGGAGAATTCCCGGTGAATCAACACCTCCTCCGATATGGGGTAAATGTCCCAATAAAATAAAATATATTAGTTAGTCTTCAAAATATGGATTTTTAATTTTTGAACGTAAACAATAATATTATTTTTACTATTCTCCTATTATGTATATATTAATTACATTATACTTTTAAAAAATTTCAAAGATCATTAAAAAAATCAATGCAAATTATAAGTGTTTATGCAGTTTTAAAACTAATGTAAAATTAAGAAAGATTTAAAAAGCACTTATATAACATATTTAAGTTTGACAAAAGAGATAATTAATTCCTTTTATTAAAAGACTATGAATAAAAGTTATTGAAATAAAAATAGTTAGACTATTGGGTTTAGTCCTGACTCTTTCTCTTCTCCTTCAGCTCTTCCTCTCACCGGCTATTCTTTTTCTGTCCCCACTTCCCCCTCGCCCCTAGTGGGTCCTTACCTGAGAGTCTGAACTAACTAATTTTTGGATATTTTATAAATTCTATTTTTAATTTTGGAAACCTTAGGGTTATAAATTTATAATACATTTTCAACTAAATATAATCAATAAATTTTACGTAAGAATTATTTCTGCCTAAAACTATTAATTATATATAGTCGATCACCATGCCTGCCCTTCTAGGGCAGGGTAGGTGCCTGAGCCAGAGCTTGCTTTCCCCTGCGGCTCACAAGACTGCTATTCCCATTAGCTCCCCTGGGGCGGGGAAGACGGCAGACCAAAGATGGCCCTAGCTTCTCCCTACGAGCCCCGTGAGGGCGGGGAATGTGGCTAGGCCTGTGGACCGTTGGTCCCACAGATGAGGAGGTCCCAAGTACCTCCTCCCTTGGCAGACGTTAGTCTGAGATACTCCCGAGAAAGGGAACCAAGGCCGGGCCACCACTTGGACAAGGCCCGGGCCGGGAGAGTCCCGGCGAATCAACAAGAAGAAGAATCGCTTAGATATTTACAAATGTTGATTATAATTTTGGAAACCTTAGGGTTATAAATTTATAATACATTTTCAACTAAATATAATCAATAAATTTTACGTAACTATTATTTCTCTCTAAAACTATTAATTATATATAGTCGATCACCCTGCCCAGCCCTTCTAGGGCAGGGTAGGTGCCAAGGCTGGAGCTTGCTACCATCTGCGGCTCGCAAGCCTGCCCTTCCCGTCAGCCTCCTTGGGGCGTGGAAGGTAGCAGACCAGAGTGGCCTAGCAACTATCTACCTACCTGCCTCGTGCTTGTGGGCGAATATGGCTAGGCCTGGGACCAGTTGGTCCCACCGCTGAGGGGTACCCCCTCCCATGGGAGACTTAGGTCTCTGCTACTCCCACGCCAGGGAGCCGGAGCCGGGTCGCCATCTGGTGAAGACCCGGGCTGGGAGAATTCCCGGTGAATCAACACCTCCTCCTCCTATTACTTATAATTATTACCTGGTTGTAATAATGGAGGAGAAACATTTGCAAGATGGAGAGGAAATCAGGTTGTATCCCAAGATGATTATTTAACATTTACTGAGGAACCTCCATAGATGATGCTGGGGTAGATCACTGGATGCTGGGGTAGATCACTGGATGCTGGGGTAGATTAGTGGATGCTGGGGTAGATCACTGGATGCTGGGGTAGATTAGTGGATGCTGGGGTAGAACAGTGGATGCTGGGGTAGATCACTGGATGCTGGGGTAGATTAGTGGATGCTTGGGAAGATCACTGGATGCTGGGGAGATTAGTGGATGCGGGGGAGATCACTGGATGCTGGGGTAGATTAGTGGTGCTTGGGAAGATCAGTCGATGTTGGGGTAGATACGGGATGCTGGGGTAGACACTGGATGGGGGGGGATTAGTGGATGCTGGGGAAGATCAGGATGTTGGGGTAGATCAGGATGCGGGGAGAAAGGGATGCTGAGGTGATCATATACCGGGAGAAATTCCGGGGTCAACCCCCCCACACCCCTCTGTGACCAGGCCGTCCAGGCCTGTTAAACACCGGGTTTGTTGGAACCCCCTTTTGTGGGAGGTAGTTGAACAGTTTTGGGGCCCCCTGACATTTATTTTTTTCCTAAGGCTAGTGGCACCCCCCCTTTCTTGGGGGAGTAATGCCGCCGAGTTTTTTTTTTTTTAGGGGGACCCCCCAAAGTTAGAACTAACCCCGGGAATTTTCAACTTATACAAAATGTTCTCCCGCCTGCGTTCTAGGGGAACAGGTTTGGAACTTCAAGGTTCCCATTAATATGGTGGTTTATCGCATTTTTTCCCGTGAAGGTTCTCGCACATTTTCAACAGCAATTTCCCTGCCTTGAAAGGCAAAGGTAGCAATATTCCACCCTAGAAGAACAAGGATTGAAAAAAAAGGGCTTGTCACCCCGGTTTTGAAGGTTCTCTTATCCATCCTGTCATTTTTCAGAATGGATTCAGGTGTTATTTTTGGCCCAAGGTGAGATCCTTGACAGATCACTCCCAGGTCTTTGACATTATTTTTTCCTTTTTTGTGGTTGAAATTTTTTGTCCCCCGATGAGTTTTTAATTTAGTTTTCCGTATCGAGAAAAATTTTCCCCATCATTAACTTCATTTGTTTTCTGCCCCATTTAAAGAGGTTTATGTCTGTTGGAGTCTTGGTGTCTTCAAGGGGGAACTGTCAAACAGATTGGGTGTTTTAAAGGAAGACACAGACGGGTTATATCCCTGTCAATGTCCGATATGAGGATGAGGAACAGGATGGGAGGAGACGGCCTTGTGGAACAGAGACATTAGCCCCTAATTTTTCCTGGGGACTTTTTTTGGTTCACTTTTGGGAAATTTATAGATCATCTACCAACTTTCCTTTTCCCCTTTTATCCCATTTGGGCTATTACACCATGGTAAACTTAAAAGTTTTTAAAGTCTGTATATAAATCTGCATTCGTTTGTCCAGAGATCCAAACCTTGTCGTAGTGGTCCAGAGTTGGGACAAAGGAGGACCGTCTAAACCCGGCCCCCCCGGGGGAATTGAGGGATCAAGAGAGGGGATCTTGCTTTTTAGAACCCTTTCAAAGTTTTTTGATAGGGACGTTAGCGCAATTGGTCTGTATTTTTTTTTTGTTTACTCCCCCTTTGTGGGGGTGTATGTCTGTTGTTTTTATTAGCGGGGAGACCCCAGTGTCCATGCCCCCTCCATGGGATGTTAAAAATGGATGGGGGGTTTTGGTTTTTAGAACAATTTCATGAGTCGGGGGAGGGGGCATGGGGGGTTTTATTGCCTTTTCGAAGTCATTTGGCGCGTGGGTGATGTCAGAAAGGCATGTGTCGTCAAGTTTTGGATTTATAAAAACTTTAGGTTTTATTTTCAGTCTGGTTAGTGGCCCAAAGACTAAAATTCTGGAATTTAATAACTTTTTTGTGTCATTGTGGACCCATCCGTTTAAACCCAAACGGGTTGTTCTCGACTTTTTTTTTCAAGGGGAAAAAAATACTTGGTTTCTTTTTAAATTTTATTTATGGGTTTTTTTTCTTCCCCTTTTTTATTCCGAAGATTCCTTTAGTTTTAATTGATGTTTGCATTTTCTGACTAGTGTTCCT